>PITA01003123.1:0-145197 GCA_004023965.1 Spilogale gracilis | reverse complement strand
CTCAACACCCAAAAAGAAGATGAACACATCAAAAAATGGGCAAGAGACATGAAGAGGCACTTCTCCGAAGAAGATATACAAACGGCCAACAGACACATGAAAAAATGTTCAGCGTCACTAGCTATCAGGGAAATTCAAATCAAAACCACTCTAAGATACTACCTTACACCAGTCAGAATGGCCAAAATTAACAAGACAGGAAACAACAAGTGTTGGAGAGGCTGCGGAGAAAGGGGAACCCTCTTACACTGTTGGTGGGAATGTAAACTGGTGCAGCCGCTTTGGAAAACAGTGTGGAGATTCCTTAAAAAATTAAAGATACAGCTACCCTATGACCCTGCAATTGCACTACTGGGCATTTACCCCAAAGATACGGATGTAGTGAAAAGAAGGGCCATATGCACCCCAATGTTCATCGCAGCAATGGCCACAATCGCCAAACTGTGGAAAGAGACAAGGTGGCCATCAACATATGAATGGATAAAGAAGATGTGGTACATATATACAATGGAATACTATGCCTCCGTCAGAAAGGATGAATATCCAACTTTTGTAGCAACATGGACTGGACTGGAAGAGATTATGCTGAGTGAAATAAGCCAAGAAGAGAAAGCCAAGTATCGCATGGTTTCACTTAACTTGCGGTGCATGAGGGGCAAACTGGAGGACAGTGGGAGAAGGAAAGTAAAGGGGAACTAGGGTAATCCAGGGAGGGAAATGAAACAACAGAGACTTTGAACACAGAAACAAACTGAGGGACTTGGAGGGAGGGGGGTGGAGGGATGGGAGAGCCTGGTGGTGGGTACTGGGGACACCTAAAGCGTGGAGCACTGGGTGTGGGGAATGGGGAATGAATCTTGAAACACTGGAAAAAAAATTTTAGTAGCAATAAAAAAAAAAAGGGAAAAAAAAAAGGGGTGGTAGGGCCATCTCCCAAGGCTCCTCTCTGTGGCTGGCACACAGCCACCTGTCTCTATGTCCCCCACGGTCTTACCTATGTGCACACAGACAGCGCGAGCTGGCTATGTGTCTCTTCTGCTTCTAATAAGGACACCCACCCTAAAGGACTAGGGCTCCACCGTTCTGACCTCATTTAATTTTAACTATCTCCTTAAAGGCCCTATCTATCTCCAAATATGTCACATTGGGGGTTAGGACTTGAACATGACTTTTAGGGGGGGGATGACATAATTCACAGTTAAGTCCATTCAGTTGTATATCACTTTTTCTGTTGAGTTTGGGCAAACACTAATTTTGGGAGAGGGTAGTCAGTTTTCTGTGGGGAAAAGAGATATTTGATCTCCCAAGTATGGGAAATGCTACATATATTCCATATATTACTCTTGGGGACACAAAATACCAATGAGTATAACAAAGACTCTGACAATCCCTACACTGAGTAAAACATATTTACCTTTAACTGAGCATCTTGGAAAAGGGACTTTTTTCCCCCAGTACACATATTGATATTCTGAGAAATAATATCTTGCTTTGTACCATTCTGTGAAACATGGTTTTTGTCTTTCTATGGCCTTTCAAATGCAGCTTTCATGGTAGATCATTTATAGAGTTTAACAAATGAGATTAAGAGACAGACAAGTAGAGAATGTTGGTGAGTCCTTAACATCTTAATTATTGATGCTATATCTGTCACTGTATCCTTGTTCCCATCATACAAAGGTATGTGTATCAAGGGGCACCTGGGTGGTTCAGTGGATTAAACGTTGGCCTTTGGCTCAGGTCATGATCCCAGCATCCTGGAATTCAGCCCAGTGTAGGCTCCCTGCTCAGTGAGGAATCTGCTTCTCCCTCTCCCTGTTCTTCTATGCTATCTCTCTCATTCTCTCCCTCTCAAATAAATAAAATCTTCAAAGATATTTGTGTTTTAACCAACTTGTATAGGACAACTCTTGGGCTTCTATAATAAAATCCATTAAATTAATTTTCCTTCCATGGGGGGAAAACACAATGGAATAAGACACTACAATGAAGTAAAATGAACCACAGCTGCATGTAAAAATATAGTAAATCTCAAAAACAAAATATTGAGAAAAAAAGCCAAACCCAGAAGAATACATGCTAGAATGATTCCATTATTAAGACAGGCAAGAACGGGCAAAAATAACTTATGGCTATAGAAGTTAGACGAGTAAACTCTGTGGGGACTGTCTAGGAGAGGGTGAAAGGGAGCTAGGGAGCTGACCACGCTCTTGTTCTAGATCTTGATCTAGGCAATAATTTCATGACTATGTCAAGACATAAAATCAACTGAGCTGTATGTTTAAGATCTGCACACTTCACACTATGAAAGTTAGAGCTCAAGAGGTAGGTAGAAAGCCTTGGTGGCTCATTATTATTTTCTAGGACAAAGTTCAAGTTCCCAATCCTGGTCTCTTCACAATCTGAGTCCATTCCAATACAGTCCATGTATTCTGAGGGGTCTGAGCACATAGAACATACTGTGGCATCTACCTCTTTGCCTCTGCTATGGAGCCATTTATTATTGAAGTTCACTTACTTTCACACTTTCTTCTGTACATGTTCCCTGTGCTGGAATGTCTTTCTTATTTTACCTGTTAAAATTCCACTCATTCCGAAGGCCTTGTCCAGTTGCATCTGTTTTGTGAAACTTTCCCTCGTTTCTCCAAAATGAATTCATTGCCTCTTCCTTTGGACTCTCATTGCAACTTATTTATGTGAACAATATAGTAATGGCTGACATAGATTAGGAATTTTCTGGGACTTCCCTGATTTCAATTTTTTTTCTCTTTGTCTCCATAGTATATTCCTATCACATAGCTTTGTTTTGGGATTGAAACCTGGGACCCACAAAAATATAACTCAAATGACATAGTAGGTTTTATAATTCTCTGTCCTCCATACTTCAATGTGACCTCCTTTCTTTGAATAAAGATTATATCTTACTCATTTTTTCAGCCACCAGACTTGACCTTGGTATCACAATGACAATCATCTCTGTATTATAAGTAAATTTCACTTTTTAAAAAGCAGATAATTTGCATCATGAATAAACCATGTTATATCTCACTGTCACATCTTTGTTGACATAATTATGATTGGAAGGACAGATTTTGATAGCATCATTTATAATACGAATATTTTTCCTGGGCAGGATGGTATTCTGCTTAAGGAAAGAAGGTCCTCCTTCCATGTTGGGCAAGTTACCTAACCTACGTCTCAGTTTCCTCATCTGTTAAAATTTTTTTTGGGTGGGTGAAATTTAAATCAGTTAACATCCATTACATAGTACTGTGCCTAGCACAAATTAAGCATTCCATAAATACTAGGTTCAAGTACGTGAAATTCAACTGTGTTTGACATACAAAAAGGGCAACTTCCTAAGGTTTACTTGATGTTAACTATTATTAAACTCATCACTTCCTTTTACAACACTGTCCAAAAAAAAATAGCTCCAAATAATTTCCTTTTTAATGTTTAACATGAGTAGAACACAAACTCGACACATGTATGAAGAAGCCTAATTCTGCTTTAGGTTCACGCTTTCTCCCAGGTAATGAGGGATGATCTCTGTCTGTAGCAGGAAGGAGTTCACAAGAGAAAGAGACACCTTACTGGTTTCCAGCTCTGCCCATGGGATTATGGGACTGGCTGCCTCTGGGACTGCCTCATCAGCCTCAAACTTAACACCCAGAGCATATCAACCAGCATTCTAACTCAAGGGCACACATTCGAACTACATTCAAGTATGAATTCCTTTAAATACTGTATCGACAAGCTGACTTGAAAAAGGACGCATGAACTCACTTGTTAAAATTCTGAGGCAAGAATCTGCTTCCTTATTCATTTAATGGAAGCTTGAGAGTCTACTATGTTTCAGGATCTATCATTGGTCAGGTTGGGAAGGCAAAAATTAATTGTATCAGACCCGTCATAGCTCCTGTCTTCAAGGAACTTGCTAGATGACTCTTGTCTTATTTATTTTTTACGTAAGTAAAGATAATTAAGTTACTATGATATTCCTCCATCAGAGCACATCAGGGATCTGTTTTGTTTCTTTTCTTATTCATTTTCTGTTGCCCTCCCCTATTTTTTTCTTTCTTGGTATTCCATTTCTGTAGTTCTTTCAGAATAAAATTTACCCCCTTTGAATGATTTTAATCCCCTATTTAATTCCTTTAATTAAGTCCATACTCATTTAAATTGTTATAAGCATTCTTTGGGGAATTGTGCACTTTAATTATAATTAGATAATGAATATTCAATGAGTGAGATTCTGAAGTAAAAATTATAATGCCAGTGACTAAAATGTACCATACCTAGAATCTTTTATTACCAAATAACCAATGAGAATAATCTACTGGGAATAACAAATTTGTTCAAGCTGGTTAAAGCAAGTGCATGTAGAAGTAAATGTTTTACTATTACCTGATAGAAAAGTTCTTCCTTTATTTAAAGTCTTCTATTGGACGGTTGTAAAACACATTACTAACAATGCCATTCCCAGAAACCATGACCCTCTGAGAAGGTGGGCTCTCGGGCATGGTTCACAGAATGTGATGCTCACAACGCCAACCAGGGGTGTTAGGTGGGAGGGCTCTCTTCTTCACGGGGTGCCTTTCCATCATCTTGCGCACTCACGCTCTGTGTATCTGTTATGTGATCGTGCCAGCTCATCTCGGATGGGCATGTGAGAGGTACCTCTCTGACTTCTCTGGGAAATATCAAATGTCCCTGGTCTAGAAAGTATAATAGATCAAAAGGAAACACAACCATTTTAGAAGGGGGCACGAGAAAGACAGAAATGGATGTTTTCATTTCAGTACAGTCAATGTTGAGGCAGGTAGGAGAGAAGTTTTATAAGAGGAATATGAATGAACTTCTAGAAAGAACATGCAGACTTCTCAGGGAGCCGGGCAGAATATCTCTGGTATGAACAGGTTAGATCTGAGAAGGAGACAGAAGTATATGGAATCAAAAGACACTTGATTTAGAAGACTTTTTACAAAAAAAGGAGATACCCTGGACTTCTATAATCTGATGCATCACCTCCCTGTGTATAATTGGTGCTTTTAGTTAGCCTCACCGGCCGGGTGTTTTGTTGTTCTCGAGAACTACCTGCACATAACCTTCTACTGACAACCAAAACCTATAGGAAAAAAGGAAAAGGCTTATTTCAGGGGCTTCAAAAATAAAAAAGAAAGGGCCTAAAGTATGTGGCTATGGAATATTGAGAGAGAGAGAGAGAGAGAGAGAGAGAGAGAGTGAGCGAGCAAGCACGCCCCTGGGCACCACAGGGGGAGAACCTAACCACCACTGCCTCTTCTCGTCTGATCTGAGGATGGTGGGCTCGTCCTGTTTTTTTATTTACTTGGGATCGGAAATACTCCAGTTGATGTTGGTGAAATACTTCATATTACCATCACTATTATATATAATCATTCCCCTTGTCTGTTTGGAATGGTCTCACATTTAGCAGGCTTATTTCTGCTAATCCAAAGTTGGAGAGGTGTTTTAACTGAACATAGCTGAACCTTTTTAATAATATCATTACTGGAAGCCAGGCCCATCTCTTTGGTTAATCATATTGCCATGCATTGGGTTTCTTGCCTTTTGCTGCTTCAGATATTGCCAGTAGTGGCAAATTTTCAGCATAAAGCCCCTTCCTATCATCCTGACCTGTCCTACTCATTCATCAGTTACACATGCTGAAAATGCATTCCATCAGTCATTCATCTGCTTCTGAACACAGCCCTCACTAAACACTGGTTATTAGTTTCCCTTACCCAGGCAGGAACGCTATATTATAGCATCTGTGAGGATCCGAATTTAAGAGCCTAAACTGTAATCACTCCATGATTCCAGTGGTTCTGTGGGCTTGTTGTGGGAATGATAAGTGAAGGAGTGGCTTATCAAAGTGGTATCTGCATGGAGTTTTCGGAGCCTAAAGGAAGAAGAGACTTGGGGGCTAAGCTTGGTACTAGATAATGAACCCCGCTTGGGAGGCAAGGAGTGATTTTGAATGGAATGTGGTGACACTCGAAATTGTTTCAAGTGACTATTATAAAGGATGCAAAGAAAAACTAATTTGAGTGACTTTGTCCACTTGAAGTGATGGTCGGTGGCTGAACTGGATCCAGTGGCCTTAACACTGGACACCCCATGTTCGTCGCAGCAAAGTGCCGGAGACCTCCAAGCAGCAGGGGGAACAGGGGAGGAGGGCCCTGGCAGATGCTAGAAGGCAGGCGAAAACCCAGCTTGCAGTCACACTTGGGCCGTGCTGGGAACGTGGAAGCAAATGAACAGAATCTAAGTGTGGCTCAAGTCTCCAGGATTGCTAATTTGGATGGAACCAGAGGAATGCAATTGGTTATATTATTATTAACAATTAATACACTGTTGTGGCTGATGTGGCACAGAGAAATAAAAGCCCCAGTGGCCAAAGAGAGGAATGAAAGGTTTTTAAACAATTGATTTCTACCTGGGTTTTCAGAATCCGATTAAGTAAGTTGTTCTGGAGGCTGGAAGTCCAAGATCAAAGTGTCAGTAGACTCGGTTTCCTCTGGCTGTCCTTTCATTGTCCTCACATGGTCCTTCCCCTGCACACGCATGTCTGTGCCCTAATCTTTTCTTCTTATAAGGACACCAGTCACACCATATTAGGACCCACCCTAGTGACCTCTTCCTAACTCAATGGCCTCGTTATGACTACATCTCCAAATATAGTCACCTTCTGGGGAATGGGGCGATAAGATTGAGTTTGGCAGGGTGGAGGTGGGGGTCGGGGGTGAGTAATTCAGCTCCACGAGAAGGGATGCCTCCCTATGCTTCAGTGTGGGCATGTCAGCCTTCAGGCAAGGCAGAAAGCTGAGAACAATTTGGCTCTCCTAATGAGCTTCTCAGACTAATTGCAAGTTTTCATTCGAATCTATGCTGCCAACTCTATCCAGATTTGGGAGAAAGCAGAAGAGATAGATGTAAACTTTTCTTTTGGATGTTTCCAGAATTCTTGTTTTGTGTCACAGCCTATTTGAACATGAATCAAAAGAAAGTAGATCTGATGTGTTCCTGCTTATCTCATTGAGGGCTATTCTTTTTTACCCCTTGCCAAAGAAATAATCCTCTTGAGCCTTCCTCCAAGAGTCCTTTGGAAAATATTATTGAAAAGTATACACATAAATATCACCCATGCATTTTGTGCTTAAAACATGAAAGTAACCAAATTCTGTGTCATAAAATTCAAATTTAATAATACATATTTATTGAGTTATTCAAATATGGTTATTTTTACGGTATTTGAAAGAAATAGTATATATGAACAAAGAAATAGGCTGAGTGGGCTACAAATACTGAATTGTTTTCAAGATTTGCAGTGTGAAAATTGTAATTTCATTTTAACTGTGGATTCTTTTTTGGGGGAAAAAGATATCACTATGAATAGCTACTACTTTAAATCATGGCTTGATTACAATCAGTAGTTCTGAGATCATATCCATTCCCCGGATCATCAGCCCTCCTTTGGGGACTTGCTGTGCTGAGGTCAAATATGAGGATGACTCCTTTGCTCCTTCGTGTGAACTCTACTTTGGCTTGGAGCTTGGATATCTTCCCCTACAACAGGAGGGACTTCTGCTCCACTTGGCCATGTTCTGTGCAGTACCTGACTGCTGACGGTGAGCTGGCCGGTGAGTTGGCCAGTGAGTCACTCCCTGCCCCCCGACTCTCCACCATCAAATTCACTTCCTCTGAAGTTCTCTCAGTGTGGGCTGGGGCCAACTGGAACTCCGAGGGATCTTCCCGGATATCCACAGACTACTGGACCAGACTGTTTCCATAATAAAATGAAGACCTTATTTTCCTTTTCTTTCTTTTTCTCTCATCAGTGTATAGCAGAATTTTCTAGAGGCTTGGAAGCAAGTGATTTCAAGAGATTGATTATTAGAACCCAGCTGCCTCTATTAAATTGGACATTAAAGAGATTTGTAAAATCATGAAACAATGCCTTCTAATTAATTTATTTTTATTTTGGAAAAATATAAGCTTTTTATTTAATATAAATATATATTATGCTAACAAGTAGTGGGTTTTTAATTGTTAGATTATAAAATAAATTAATATTTAGTTGGGTTTCAGCTTTAATTTCTAATACATTAAATACTGCTATGTAAAAGCATAAATAAAAACTTTTGGGGTCCTCAATTTTTATGATTATAATGGGGTCCTGAGACAAAAATGTTTGATCATTACTGCTCCAGAGAAATGAATCTTATTCCATATAATTGGGTATGCAAGAAATGTCAAATGATATTTATTGTCCCTAAACAGAACTTTGAGAAACCATTCTGTCATTTTTTTAGTGGTAGGAAATTCAGTATCTGTGGCACAACTCTGTTAGACTCTTTGGAAGCACCAAACAGGAAGATTAAGTGGGTATAGCTGTTGTTGTAGAGATACTGGAGGCTGGATGGGATGAAAAGGAAGACAGACATGAGAGAGAGAGAGAGATCTCCAAATACTGGAGGCACTCTAGAAAGACTTCCTCTACAAGTGTTTGGAGTTTTCTACACCCAACCCTGTTGGAGTGGGCATGTTTTCTCCTAAAGTCACTCTAAAATGTATCAATAAAAATAAGTAGCAATTCCACATATCCAAAGAAAATGAAAACAATGTTTAAGAAAGAGCTATCTGCACCACTGTGTCCACTGCAGTTCTATTTACAATGGCCAAGATACAGAAACAACCCAAGTGTCTATTGATATATATATATCATATATAAATATATAAATATATAAATTATTGCATCTATTGATATTTTTATCAACTATTGTGTCTATTGATATCTATACCATATTATATTTATCAATTATATATAATATATATTATATATAACTCATCCATAAAGGAATAGAAAATCCTGCCATTTGCAACAACATGGATGGGCCTTGAAGGCATTAAGCTCAGTGAATAAGTCAGGCAGAAAAATAGAAAAAAAAAAGAAACCAGAGAGATCAGATTTGTGGTTATCAGAGGTGGGATTGGGGATGGGGGTGGGGCATGTGGCTGTGGAAATTGGAAGAAGTAGTCAAAAAGTACAGACTTCCAGTTATAAGATAAATGAGTTTTGGGAATGTCACACTAACAAGATGGTTATAGTTAATGCTGCTGTCAGGTATATTTGAAGGCTGTTAAAAAAAAAAACACATCTTACGAGTTCTCATCACAATGAAAAAAACTTTTTCCCCCCCATCTATATGAGATGATGGATGTTCACCAAATCTACTGTGGTGACCATTTCACCATATATGTAAGTCAGGACATGATGCTGTAAACCGAAAACTTACAAAGTATCATATGTCAAGTATATCTCAATAAAACTGAAAAAAATAAAAAGAGCAGAATTTCTCCCGATTCTACCAGAGCTCCTATGCACAAATCCAAAGACCAGCCATGCTCCCATGTGTAAGGGGAACACAGTCACAAGAGAGATTTGGAATCTAAATTGTTGAATTTCTCAATGATCTCTCTGTTGCTGTATATCCCACCTTGCCCTGCATTACTTCTGAGTTTCAGGTACATGGGTCCCTATTCAGTTTCTAATAAGTGTCCTTTTGAAGAGATGCTGATAACAAATGTGCCCTGTAGGGCTTAGCACATTAAGACCTAACCAGGTATCAATACACAGCCATTCTCTGAATAAGACACAGATATGATACTCTGCTACAGGATTCTCTTAGAGGGCAGTGCATCATCTGAACTTGCTCCAAATGGATGGATAATGAATTGCTATGAAAACTATCCTGTACTCAAATTAGTTGAAGGAACAGGTTCCATTAACTGCTGGATTTTTCAGAGCATCTGATAGGCTGCAATTGTTCTATGTGAATGTTCAAAGGTGGTTTCTAGTAGGTAAAATTTTTATAGCTTTTTTGATCAAAAAATCTTTTTTTTCTCCCCTATGTCACTTATTAATATCTCCTAGAACAACTTTACAGAGAACAGTTTGAGAATACTGCCTTAACCAAATAAAGAAACTTTAATAGGATTTCAGTACTCTGAAACCAAATAGGGACTAAGGAATTTTGTTTTCTTAGGTTGGTTTTCCAAAGAGTTTTACTCTGATCAAAGGTAAGAAGTTTATTATTTCCCTGGGATCCTGCATGCCCACACAACTGAAAAAATACTGAAACAAAGTTTTATAAAATAGTTACACTTCAAATGTTTGGTGGACTCTGAAATTTTGCATTCTAATTCATAATATTTTGAAAAGTGTTGGTCACAGACCACTTAAATGCTGTCACAGCCCATAACTTTGAAAAGCAATGCCTTAGATGACTCCATCAGTGGGTAAAAGTAGGCCACTTTAAATTACTCATCATTTAGCAGCACAGTTTTGAACAAAACAGGAAAAAATTACACTTGTTCTATCTACTTTTAATAGGGGCTTCTTATGATTAAGTAAAAGAAATTGTATGAAAAGTGCAAAGCACTATACATGTGAGCTATTATTATTAATTAAAACAGTCATTTTACCCATGATGCATTTTCAAAGAAGAGAATACTGTAAGTGGTGAGATTTCAGATGGGTCCAAAGAAATGGAAGGAAAATGTAGTGTGAAATTATCTCCTCTTCTTTCATTCAAATTGCCTGCCCTAGTCAGCCATTTGGTTTTAAATTTTTTCACTCTGTTCCTGTTATGGAAGAATTTTCAACCTTTTGATTGAAAGGATTTTGAGTTCTTTTGTGAAAAGCAACTTTCCTGCCTCCATGGCTCATGCCCCACCTCTCTCCTCCAGTCCCCAGCGCTGATCTAACTGGCAAAGGACCCAAGATTTGCAGCTCTGCCTTCCCAAGGGTACCCTTCAGGGTTTCAGGGTCTTCTGTGAGCAGGTCTATCTATTTACATCATGATCAGTTTTCTTGTGTATGGTGATACAAAATTAAACATACACAAAACCCAGGAAGCTTTTAAAAGTACATACTGTTGTCTATAAAAATAATAACTGTAAGAAAAAAACCTCATGAGATTTAGTATTTGTTAAGCTTATAGGATCTTCTTTCTAATTTAGATGGCTTAATTTTAACCAGTAAGTCGTATCTTTTTGTTAAGTAGATTTGAAAAAAAAATAAATCTTCCCTAAAGCAAGGTATTTCCTATAATAAAACGGATTCCTTGTTGTTATCCAATGATACTTTGTAATTAGAAATAAAAAAAAAACTAGAAATGAGCTTATTTCACTACTTACAACTACAATTTCTAAGATTTCATACTATAGACTAAATTAGGTAATTAATTGGAAGAGCAAAAATGGAAATAATTAAAAAAATAATAACTAATTTCAAATATTTAATACATTAAGAATTTTTTATATGCTAATATCTGCTCTTCTGTTTCCAGGGAAATTTAGTTTTTGTTGTTTTTTTAAAAATTATATTTGACAAAACTTTTCCTACTTCAAGTTCATAAAGATATTTTTCTTTTTTAATTCATAAGAGCTTTTATGTTTGCCTTTATATTTAGGTTTTTAATTGACTTGGATTTGATCTACATGTATAATATAGTTTTCTTCTCTTCCCGATGGGCCCCTGAATGTCCCACAATAGTTTATTTAAAAGACCATCTTTTCATCCTTTTCTTACTGATTTGTCAGGCCAATGCTGTCATAAATTAAGTATCTTATATTTATATGTTTATTTCTGGACTCTATTCTGTTTATTTTATCTATTTGTCATCTAGCAATAGTAATGTTGGTAGAGGAGCTAGTGCATGTGCGTGTATGTAAAACATATTTTGCCATATGAATTAGTCATTAATGATTTGATAAAGATATCAAAAAAATGCTATAACCAGCTTTTTAAAAGCCAAAAAGTACACTGAAAAACTATATTAAGGAAAGAAATTGAAGAAAACACAAATAAATGGAAAGATATCCCATGTTCATGGATTGGAACAATTACTATTATTAAACCGTCTATATTACCCAAAGTAATCTACAGATTTAATGCAAATTCTATCAAAATTTCAATGATATTTTTTAAAGAAAAAGACAAAACCCCTCTAATAGTTGTATGAAACCACGGAAGACCTCAATAGCCAAAGCAATCTTGAGATAAAAGAACAAAGCAGGAGGTGTTACCACTTCCTAATTTCAAACTATATTAGAAAGCTGTAGTACTCAAAACAGTATGAAACTGGCATAAAAACAGGTATATATCAATGGAACAGAATAGACAATCCCAATATAAACTCATAAGTAATGATCAACTAATTTTTAACAAAGGATCCAAGAAAATGCAATGGTGAAAAAATGGTCTCTTCAATAAATGGTGTAGGAAAAACACCCAAATGGTAACATGCAAAAGAATGAAACTTGACCCTCATTTTACACCATACACAAATATCAACTTGAAATAGATTCAAGACTTGTACGTAAGGCCTGGAACTCCAAAAACCCTAGGAAAAAAACAGAGGGTAAGATTTTTGGTATTGGTCTTGGAATGATTTTTTGAACATGACACAAAAGCAAGGCAACAAAAGCAAAACTAAACAGGTGGGACTATATCAAACTAAAAAGCTTCTGGATGGTAAAGGAAACCATAAACAAAATGAAATGACAACCTATGGAATGGGAGAAAATATTTGCAAACAACATATATGACAGTAAATTAATATCCAAAATATACAAGGAACTCATACAAACTCAAGATAAAAAAAACCTCAAAGAGTTAAATTTAAAAAAATGGGCAAAGGACCAGAAGATACATTTTTCCAAAGACCTACAACTGTCAACAGGTACATCAAAAGGTGCTCAACATTGCCAGTCAATAAGGAAATGCAAACCGGAGCCACAGTGAGTTACCACCTCACACCTGTTAGGAAGCTGATTATAAAGACAAGAGACACCAAGTCCTGGCAAGAATGTAGAGAAAAGGTAACCCTTCTACAAAGTTGGTGGAGATATAAACTTTTGCATAGCCACTATGGAAAACAGTATAGTAGCTCCTTAAGAAATTAAAAATAGAACTAACATTTCTGGGTGTAAATCCAAAGGAAATGAGATCATTACCTTAAAGAGATTATTTTTACAACCCTGCCCCCATGTTCACTGCAGCATTATTCACAATAACCAAGACACAGAAACAACCTAAGTGTCTGTCAATGGATGAATGGATAAAGAAAACATGGTGTATATATACACCCAATGGAATATCATCCAGATTTAAAAAGAAGGAAATTCTGTCATTTGCAACAACATGGATACATGGATGAAACTGGAGGACATTATGCTAAGTGAAATAAGCCAGACAGAGAAAGACAAATATTGTATGGTATCACTTACACATGGAATCTAAAAGAAAAAAGTCAAACTCATAAACAGAATAGAAAGGCGATTGCCAGAGGCTGGGGAAAGGGGGAAATAGGGAGAGGTTGGTAAAAGGGCACAAACATTGAGTTAGAAGATGAATGAGGTCTAAGGATATAGTGACCACTGTATTACTGAAATTTGTTGAGAGTAGAACTTAGGTGTTCTCACCAAAAGATGATGGATTTGTTAATTAACGTAAGTGTGGAAATCCTTTCACAATGTATATGCATATAAAATCATCACCTTATACAATTTAAACTTACCACAATTTTGTTAGACCTCAACAAAGCTGGAAAAGAGCAATAAGATTAAGAAATTAAACTATAGTTGAATATATATGTATGTTCCTATATGTATGAATATGTATATTGGTATATACATAAGATCCTGTTTTTCATCTTTTTATATTGTTTTATACTTTTTATACAGTGCCTTCCCATGAATAGAAACATTTGTTAATTCTACTAGGCTCTGTCACCATAAAGGGGCTGACCATATTTTTCATTACTATATTTTTAGTGCACAGAATTGTGGCTGACACATTTTAGATACTGAACACATATTGGTATGTGATGAATAAATGAATAACTGACAGTTTCTAAGACAATTAAAGTAAAATAACTATCTAAAAATTTAGGAAAAAACTATCAATTATCGCATTCAAATATCAATTAATAACTGAAAATGACCACGCTTTTCTATACCAGAAATATAGGTAGCCCACTAGATAAAACAGTGAGATGCATATCACTGAATCAGTATTCAATCATTTGCAAATAAGTTATGTAAATGTCACTGCTTGAGTAAAATCACCATACCATTATCATTTTTTCTTCTTACTGTCCTCTTTTCCTTCTGTATAATTGTACGGTTGTGGTTAAAATGCAATGATGTATCCCCTACTCACACAAAAAAATTGACCTTTAATAGCTTTTAGTATAGTTAAAATAATACTGGGTCACTTGTGGGCTGCTTCTTGAAATAGTATAATATCAGAAATAAATCTAAATCTGACTTGAACAAAGTCTTGGAAGGTAAGTAAGGCTCTATAGAGGTCTATGAGGGAAGAGCTAAGGGATAATTATGTTGCATGAGCCAAAGCAGAATACTTCAAGTTGTCTTCATACATATCTCTCCCCATATATCATGGGCCAGTCAACTCCTTCCGTGTCTTCTCCCCTAAAAATACTTGTTTGCTTGCTTTCATGTCTTACTGCCTATGTCCCTTTTATCCCACTTTCCTGTCCTTCTCTTCTAGAGCTGTAGTGTGAATTGCTTTAGCCTCTAGAGTGGGTAGAATTGGATTCCACCACAAATATATTTTCAAGTCCGAATCCCTGGTACACGTGACAGTGTGACCTTATTTGGAAATAGGATTTTTGCAGAAGTATTCAAGTTAAGATGAGGTTATACTAGAGTAGGATTGACCCTAATCCTTATAAATTAGGGAAACTGGTATACAGAAGACACAGACTAAATGCCATGCAATGCCAGAGGCAGAGATTGGAGTGATGTGTCCATAAACCCAGGGTATGCCAAGGATTGCTATTAACACCAGCAGCCGGGACAGAGAAAATGGCCCTGCTGACACCTTGATTTCAGACTTCTGGCCCCTGGACCTGTTAAGACAATAAATGTTGGTTGTTTTTAAGTCGCCCAGTTTGTGCTGCTTTGCTGCAGTAGCCCTAGGATACTCATACTGCTGGTCTCAGAACTTGTCAATTCTTTTCCCATTTATCATTCTGATCGGCACAACCAACAAAATCAATCTTCCTTAGAAGACGGTGGGGGGGGGGGCGGATATCTAGGGCCACTTCGATGCCAGTACTTTGTCCCACTCATATAAAATTTAATGTCTTTGACTACATAGCTTGTCTTTCCCAAGATTTAATCATTCCCTACCAGCCTGCTTTAGGGAATACTGATGAGAATATAAACTATTTCCAGAAAGAACAGAGGGGGAGAGACAGAGGAACATGTCATTTACATTGAGTACAATTAATGTTTCCCATAAACCTGAGAAAATGCGAAGTGAGCAAGAGGAGTAGCCATAGAATAATGCTTACTTTGTCAAATTTGAGAGGGAAGGAGGGCCACATACAGTGGAAAGAATTTAGGATTGGGGAAAACTCACTGGGCCACAACTTGCAAGATGAGTTATTAGCTCAGGCTTGCTTCAATGCTTACTGTGTGACCTTGGGAATACCACCCAAATTCCCTAAATTCCTCTAAGTGCACAATGAAGAAGTTGGACTAGTATTCCCTAAGGCAATCTTTTCAAACTGCAGGTTGAGATCTGTGTTGGTAATTTCTTTTTTTTTTTTTTTTTTTTAAAGATTTTATTTATTTGACAGAGAGAAACACAGCCAGAGATGGTGCACAAGCTGGGGGAGTGAGAGAGGGAGAAGCAGGTTTCCCACCGAGCAGGGAGCCCCATGTAGGGCTCGATCCTGGGTCTCAAGGATCATGACCTGAGCCGAAGGCAGTCGCTTAACCAACTGAGCCACCCAGGTGCCCCATGTGATGGTAATTTCTATTTTCAAGATCATGACTGGCATTAAAAAATAAGAAAAAGAATGGAAAAACACAGAACATAAGAGGGTACATCAGGTTCTGCACAAAGTAGATGTTAGCATTACTTCATGAAGCTTTAATTTCAGTTATGAACACATGCGTGAAGTGACTGTGTTTATGTATGTTTGTATTTGGTCAACATAAAATAACTTTTGTGGACTACAGTCCAAGTTTTTATTTTTATTTATTTATTTATGTATTTATGTATGTATGTATTTATTTATTTATTTTAAAGATTTTATTCATTTCAGAGAGAGAGAGAGAGAGAGAGAGAGAGAGATAGCAGGGGGAGGGATAGAAGAGGAGGGAGAGAATCTCAAGCTGACTTCGAAATGAGCACGGAGCCTGGCATGGGTCTCAGTTCCGTGACCTTGCGATCATGACCTCACAACCCTAAGTGGAAACCAACAGTTGAATGCTTAGTGGACTGAGCCACCCACATGTCCCTACAGCCCAAGTTTTTAAAATATATTACCCTGAATTCCCTTTAGAAACTGCTAATGATCTCTGATAATTAACATACCACCAGGTGGAATTCATTTAGTTACTTAAAGAAATATGTTTAATTTAATGTGTCAATGATCTATATCATTGGAAAGAAGAGATTTCAATGTAATTGCCTTTAACTGGGATATAAATACACTTTATATTTTGAACTGAAGAATAATCTTAATTTTTACAGTGAAGGGGAGCAGAAAATGCCACCCCAGAACATGGCACTTCGGCACATGGGTTATTTCAAGCAGGGGAAATTGGCACCCAGCAAATTCTGAAAGAGCTTTTTACCTCCCCTTTAGCTCTCTAAAAGAATTTAGATGGGGGTTCTGTATCAGGAAGAGAACTATCACTGGAGGTAACTCCATATAAGGTAACCCTTATATCAGAAAGACTTATCTGTGTGGCATGCCCAGTATTTGCCATTCTCTTTTTCCAGTGAAATGCCTCCCTCCCGTTGAAGTCCCAGCCCCCAGGCCCCTTATCCTTTGCTCAGGATGGTATATAAAGCTCAAATACCCCATTGCCAGAGAGTCCCATATGTTTATGGGGCTCCTATAAGTCCCAAATTTATTTTTCTCCTCTTCAACTGTCTTATGTCAATTTAATTATTAGACCAACCAAGGAACCTACAAGGGAAAAGGGGAAAGGTTTCTGTCCCTACATCAACATTAGATTATAGATCTTCATCTATATCTTACCTACCTACTTATATGAAACCCAGTTTCTGAAATTGAAATCATACTAGTATGAATTCCCATAATGAGATTTCTTTTCAAGATACATATTGCTCAAAATTTTTGAATTGTTCTTTGATTTAACATTTTCTATTAGAGCTACTATTTTGAGTTCAGGTCTTTGTTTAAATATTCCCAAACCGTAACTGGGTCATTCCTGACTATTCTTAACCTATTGGTCCCAGATTTAGTTCCTGGTCCTTATCAGCATTACCATATATTCTAAGAAGCAAGATATTTCTTTTATTATAAAGAAGTGTGGACCATTCTTTCTACTGTAAAGCCTGTTGATGGTCAGTAATGAATCTTCTCTCTCCTCCTTCCCTCTTACAGAAAAAAACACCCTGATTTACTCTCTGGAACAGATTATAAATTTACTTTTCTGTACCTCTGCTTACTAAAGTCCTTTGACTCTCTTCTTTGCCCTCACATTTTCCCTTTAAGGACACATATAAACACCTTTCTCCTTCTCCCTATTTGCATGGCCCAACTCTTCAGTTTTGGGGCTCCAGAGTATGGTGGTTTGGGCGGAATAGAGCTCACCCAGTCTTGTGGATGAGGACACGGGTCTCCGTGTTCCCGTAGCTTCCACGGGGGCTGTCTATCTTCCTTTGGGGAACTGACTTTGCACAAGGGTGTTATAACATTAAAGCACATTAAAGATCAGCTGAAATGTCAACAAACTTTGAAAAGGGGCTATTAGCAATGCAAATTCGAGCTTCCCCGGCTTGTGATAAGCACCATAAACAGAACCCTAAGGATTTTTCGGTTTTTTTTTTTTTAGCCTTTCTAAGCTCAAGCTGTGGTGCAAAAGCCAGTTCCCTTGGGACTGGGATAGTTCATCATACTTATCTGATGTGCTAGCCAACCTTACGGATTCCATTAATCCTGCTGACACAGTCACAGCTGAAAACAGTCTTTGGTTTGCAAACTTAGTTCAGGGTAAGTTTTTCTGCCTTTGTAATAGCATTTGGTGTTCAACACATCCTCAACTCGGGCTTGTGAAACCACTCAGGATCCTGAAGAGTAGAGGTTTTTGCAGAGCCCACTCATTGCAACTGACTCCCTTGCTCAAGCCAGTGGTGGGTGGAAATGGGCCCTCACAGGAAGGGTCACATGTATTTGACTTCTGCGAGAAAGCCAGCTGATCCTGTGCCCACAGTAAATGACTGTTTTTCTTCTTGGGTCTTATTGCTGTTGAAGAACACAAATTCAACCAAGTAAAATTCTAAAGATCTAAAGATTTTTAATCAAGTCATGAATTGGGCAACACCCAGTCTAGTAAGCAGAGGGGAGCTCCACAGGGCTACAGAAAAGGCAAGGTTTTTAAAGGTAGAGAGGGAGTGGAAAAAAGGAAATTATTAAGAAGGAATCCATTGTTTTAGGCTTGGTCACCCTCTGAAGGGAAATGGAAAGGGGTCTGTCAGTAAATTTCCCAGTGCTGACCAGGAAATTCTCATATTGACTGGTTAAAAGTTACATTTCTGAGTGGTTGAAACTGCAGTCAGGTTAGGCATTAAGTCTTGGTTTACCAACTCCAGGTCTTAACCTAAGTGCTATCATTTTGGGCCTGTGGTTTTCTTTTTAACACTGTCCTATCAAATCACAGCCCCCTGATGTTCTTACGGGCAGTGACTAGGCATCATCCATTTTCTCTGGACCACCACTCAAGGCCTCAGTTCTAGATGGAAACTGTTCTTCCTGGAGCTTCCCGTGAAGCCAGGCCCTGAATCTGGCTGCGGTTCCCTGACAACCCAGGGTCAAGCTTCAAGCCGGCTTCTTGAGCTTCCAAGTGACCCTGGTGGAATTGCACCAAACCTCCCGGATCTTTCCATCCATTAGAATGTCACTGGATTCATTAATTTTATTTCTTGCTAGGTTTCTTTTGAACTCCCTCTCACTGGGAGACCAACCAGCTACCCTATGGTAGAATTCACTCACATCTGTGCTTCTAGGTGTAAGTTTCTTTTTAAGGCTATCCTGAGCCAGCTGAGATTCCTCTCATACAACCCACGGCTTTGTAGAGGAGACGATGTTTTTGCAATAGACCAAAAATATATATAGTTTTCTGTTCATCTTGTTTGCATACTGCGGACTTTTTTTTTTTTTTTGGAATGGCTAGAGAGAAATTCTAAATTCATCACTGAGGATACTTAAAACGAAAGAAAATTTAGACCAGACTTTGAGTATACTATGACCAAATCTGCAAAAACATGGGGTTAGGAAGAAGAGTTAATTTTTAAGGTATGTTGCTTTTTTCCTTCTCTCCTCATAGATTGTGAGACATAAAAAAAATGTGCAGAAATGTATTTTAATTTGGTGGCTGGTCATTAAGGCAAAAGAGTTCATGTCTCCTCTTAAAATCTTAATCATCTCCAAGATTATGAAGAAAAAACAAATCCAAGTTTATTTTTAAAATGAGTCATTTCTAAAAGAGAAAGCCATTTCCAACTTAGACTCATTGAGCTTCTGTTGTATATGGAGCACTCATTTTGCATTCTGTGAAGGTTTAATATCTTTCTTTGTAATGTGAGAGACTCAGAAGGAATGAGACCATCTCACTGTGGCTTTGGTGGGTTCTGGTCTCCCTATACATATTTTTTATAAATGAAGGAAGGAAGGAAGGAAGGAGGGAAGGAAGGAAGGAAGGAAGGAAGGAAGGAAGGAAAGAAAGGAAGAAGGAAGGAAAGAGGGAAAGGAGGGAGGGAGGAAGGAAGGAAGAAGGGAGGGAAAAAGGCACAAGTGGGAGTGGTGGGGGGCAGAGGAGAGGTAGAGAGATAATCTCAAGCAGGCTCCACACTCAGCTCAGAGCCAACACTGGGTTCTACCTCATGACCCTGAGATCACGACCTAAGCTGAAATCAGGATTTGGACATTTAACCGACTGAGCCACCCAGGTGCCCTTCCCCATGCACTCTTATATATGACATTAGCTTCTGCTTCTCTCCGTCAAAAACCCAAGGGTCCATATGACACAACTGCTAATCAACAAAAACAATTCATCCTTCTTTGGAGAACCATCCTTGACCACTGAAATTCGGGACATGCCACCCTAAAATATGCCACTTAGTTATATTATTTTGAGTTGAAGGCACATGAAAAACAGCCGGAAAGGGAGAGGCTTTTTCTGAACCCCCCTTATCTGCCTAAAGACAGGTCCTCTAAAGGAACTCAGTTGTCACAGATCCCTTTCCCTGGGAGTTTCATCAACCAGAAATGACGGATGCTTATCACTGGAGAGGAGACTAGAAGTCCATACCTCATAGACCCAGACAAACTATCACAAACTATCAACCCTCCCATCTATTCTTTTATGGGCTCTGCCATCTTTCCTAAACTTCATTTCTTCTCCCCTGAGTGGCCTCCATCCCCACACCCCTTCCTTTATTAGGGTGGTATGGAAGTTCTAAAATCTTGCCATTTTGGGGGGGAGATTCACTTTTTTCCCCCTGTGAGGCCGTGGGCATATAATATTAAAAATTAACAAATGCGTGCACCTTTTCTCCTGCCCATGTGTCAGTAATCAGTTTAGTTCATAAATCCAGCTATTGAATCTAAGAGGGTAGAGGGAACGCCTTCTCTTCTCTATACTGACCATTACTGAACAGAGCTGAAATTTGGACCCTTTCCTGGAAAAGCCACATAGAAAACCTTCTACTATGGTTTGTGTTAACTGACTTCTGGTTGATTTTCTGTCACATAAACCAAGCAATCTGGTTTTTTGGAGGCATTTCTTGGTACTTAGTTTTCTGCTCTTTTAGCCACCTCCCCCCATTCACAGTCCCTTGAGTCTTCATTCACTGCTTTGGGATTTTTGTCTGTGGCTTAAGTAAACCAAAAGGGAAACATGTAAGCACAATGTTAGATGGTCACTTCATTGTCCCTCCTCCCTAACCTCGCCTTCACCCCTGGTGACCTGAGAGCCTTTTCACATACAAGTTATTCTGGAAGCTACTTTTGTTTACCTTGCTGCTGCTCTATTCTGAAGAAAGCAGCTTTCCCAGGGAGAAGTCGGGACAAGGTTTGCAGACCCCACTGCTGTGTATTTGTGTTATGTGTTTGGAGGGTGAGGTAGAAAAATACAGAAAAATGGAGAAAGCCGTCCTGGGAGTACATCCAAGGCACCTAGGTGGGAAGAGTCAAGACAAGAATTTTGAAACCCTCTTTTGGTCTCTGAGCATCTTTATGATTGGCCAGGAGGAAGATTTTTGTTTGTGTGGGTTTTTGTGTGTGTGCGTGTGTGTGAGTAAACTGTGCCTGAATGTCCTTCCAGATGTTGCAGGCATGATGGCAGGTTGACATAAATAATTCATTTCTTGTTTTCTTATTCTCACAGTAATCAGCACATTTCCTTCTACTGTCCCAAACAAAAAGCTTTTTGAGGCCTCAAAATTATACTTGACCCTTTTAAACCACAAATTTACTTTGCTTTACAGCTTTCCTGCTTAGCACTATAAATGCTGAATAATTTAGACACATATACACAAAGAAGAAAAATTATTACATTTTAGAGTTGAAAAGATCCGTGAAACTTAACTCTCTCCTTCCCTTCCTTAATTATTCGACATTGATTTAAAAAAAAAAAAATCACATCTTGCTTTGTTTCACAGAAATTTAAATTCTAAGTTAAAGTTTTATCTCTGTTTACACCCATTTTCACAGATCCAAATCAGTCAGGGGCAAACAACATAAATCTGTTTGAAAATATTTGCTGTGCTCCCACCAAAAGAAAGAATGCTAAAGCCATTACAAAACACCTCCTTAAAGGAAAGCATTTTCCCCCCATTGATTTGTTTAGCAATTTGGCTATAATTCTATGCAATCTATTGAAGCCATGCAATGCAGAGAAAATATTATGCATTCCACCTTAACATATTCCTTTTGTGTATTTCAAGAACTATGCCTGGAAGCATCAAACCTTAAATTATTTTGTAATTGGCAGGCAGCAAATAGCAATTTCAAGTTCCAAGCAATGCCAAGGCCAAATGGAAGAAGACATTTATAATGGCTGTGCCTAAGAAAAAAGTGTAGCTTGAAGGATTATCTACAAATTGAGCTATAAACACAATGTCGCCAGCACTGGGGGCGGAAGAGGAAAGAGAATTTGTTATCATCAAAGCAACTCACTTTGCAGAACAGCTGAGTACCCATCCTACAACCCTTTCCGAGAGAATATTTAAACTTATCACAAGTAATTATTTAGAATGGATGCTTAGGAAATCCCAAACACATTTAAAACAATGGCAGACCGGAAAGGTAATTACTGATTTTAATTTTCCCCATTATGTGCAGCAGTTGCCTGTAAGAGTACTGGCAAGACACAAACAATTGCCAGTATCCCTTAACTTGTAAACATGGGCATATGTCTCTTAACATTATTTTGTTTTCAATTACGAATTTTATAAAATCTTGCCCATAGGCAGATGGTCTTGTTAGAAACATGAAATGCTGCTTCCTCCACGTATTGTCATTTCCTTGCCTGTAATTGTTTTTAAATAATAACATCCCCTCTTTATGTATCATGAACATCTTGGAAAATCAGGAGTCAATGTAGAATAATCATAGTTCTTATGCATGTTCTAAACCATGGTGTTTACTTAACATGAGTGCGCGTGGCTTGCTCAGAAGAGATACAAGCAAAATTTTACATTTTTATGTTAAATGTTTCTGGAGAAAAAGTTACTATGTCTTATTGGTTTTCAAAATGGTAGAGAGAAGAAAAAATAAAAATGAGAAGCAGGTAGGGTGTATCTTCCATTAAATAGAAGGTCCATTAGCAGTTAGAAATGCTAGAGGACTCTGGAAGTTAGCCTGTGTGGAGATTGAAAAGACTGGCCAAGTCCCTTAGGGAGTGTGCCTTCCTTCCCGAACAGCATTTGATTGAGTTGCTCATGAAGTCTTTGCTGCCATGTTGGAACGTGGTTGAGCGATGGAGGCGGAGGGCGCGCTCTCCGCTCAGTGAACTGGGAGAGAGAGACTTCCCCAGGTGCATGTGGCCTCTGTTTGCTCTTGATTTTTTTCTACTTCATCTATAGGATTCACAGCAAGATTAATAGGATCTAAGTAGACTGGAAAAAGAAAATCATCTATAATCCAAGAGGTTTAAGTAGAAAAGTTTCTGGTTTAAGTTCAAGGTATAGAATAAAGAGATAGGATCAAACATCATTTAATGTAAAAATAGAGGACTTTACACAAAAGTGTTATCTGAGGGGTGCCTGGGTGGCTCAGTCAGTTGAGCAGTCTGCCTTCGGTTCGGGTCATCATCCCAGGGTCCTGGGATTGAGCCCCTCAGCCAGCTCCCTGCTCAATTAAAGGGGGAGCCTGCTTCTCCCTCTCCTTCTGTGCTCCCCCTGCTTGTGCTCTCTCTCACTATCTCAAATAAATAAAATCTTTTAAAAGAATGCCATTTGTGCCAGCGGTGAAGTAAATGAATTTAGATAAAACGTTAAATCTATTATTGGCACACATTGAAGGATCTGGTGTCCAAAACAAAGTGAGACGTACATAGTTCAACTGGATTAGCCCCAGTCGGACACACCCGAACATCTGTATTTATGTCTGGTTGCCATAATCCTAACGCTCACGGTGCGATCAAATCAGGGAAGATGAGATTCCAGAACTACTATGGGAACTGGGAATTTTAGGTCTGGTGACATCACAAAGAATACTTGAGAGCAGTTGTCACATACTTGAAGGGCTGGGAAATTAGATGTGTATGTTTTCTGTACTTCTCCCTGCAAGGGGCAGAGCTGGTGTTACTAAATCTAAGTTACAGAGAGACAAGTGTGACTCAAAGGAAAAATGAAGCCTCCATCACACTGATCAACGGGGATCCTGACATATCCAAACAGGCATCTGGAGCATCTGGTTGAAAAGCCACAGGCAGTTTTCCTACAAAGGGTGGATAGTCAGCTAGGATGTTCTCAAATCATATATGATCGAATCATTTTATGATTTCTCCTCTTAGGCAACCTGTCTTAAGAGTTACCAGAAAGCATTTACCAATGATTTATTTTTATGTGCTATAGAATGAAAGGTTTAATTCTACAGTGAATTTAACCATTTAATACGTTATTTAAAATTCCTGTGTCCCTGGGAAATCCATCAGTGTTGGTCCCTGCTTACCTATTGCTGATTCAGCCCCAGAAACAGGTGAGTGATGAGGGAAGGACTTTGCTTCGTAAGCTGCCGTCCTTGCCTTGGATCTTGAGCCCCTAGAATCACTGTTCTAGATCTGATCTAAGTCCCGCTGAGCCCAGGGAACCCGCAGAACCCCAGAAATAGCAGTGAGATTCAGTGTCAGATTGAAGAGAAAATCGTGATGTCATTTGAACCAAACTTCTTTAGAAGCAGATAGATTACAGTGGTATACTCACCCGAAAAACATTCAGAAAAGTGTGGCCAAAAAACAAAGGCGATCATCAGCTACTTAAGTAGACACGGTCACATTATCAAAGAAATTACATATGTTAAATATGTCAGGATAGCTGCCTCCGACTGTCAAGCTCCAATCCAGCGTAATCACTTAAATCTTAAAACCATATATTCACCCAGGGAAAGGTGATATCTTTAAATGCAGCCCCAGCGAAGCAATAAACGGTCCTCCCTTTAAATGTCCCTCATTTGTGGGGACATTCTATCACAGCTTATCATTTTATAGTAATTACTGAATCTTAATGCATTACACTTGGACTCATTCAAAATATACCATTATTGAATCTTAATGTGTTACATTTGGACTCATTCAAAATATACCAATTACATTTTACTTCTGTAATCAAAATGGGAGCAAACCCGGCAACTGAGCGAGTGAAAGCTCTGTTGGAAGAGTGACATGTTTGCATGTCCACTGTCATTCACGAGGGGTTTGTTTATAAAGACACAGAGCTATTTTCCATCTGCTTGACTCTCTGGGGAGCGACAGTCCCTTGGCCATGACAACTTTTTCTGTGAGTTGTCTAGAAACTTGTGTGTGTATGAATAATATTTTACTGCAGGCAGGGGAGAAGGGAGGGCTAACCCTTTCCAGGAAAGCTACTGGGAATCCTGGTGGGAGGCAAATTTCTCCCCCTAAAACGAAGAGCATTATTTGGATTTAGAGTGGGAAGGTATGATAACTTGTTTCACATATTTTTCTAAAAGATTTTCCTTCATGTTTAGACACTCATGCTCAGTGAATCTGGTTTACGAGATCATCCTGTTCCCAACTGCCCTGTGGGCTTGGCTGTGCCTTTTATTTTCCTCTGTCAGAAGCAATAACATTGGGGTCACTATATATATTGGTAAATTTGAGTGTTAAATGCTTCAAGAATCATTTTGAAAGTTCTGATTGTCTTTGTTTTGAAATTTATAGCTTTGAAGGACACCAAGGGTGAGTCAAGTTAAGCCAAATAACTCTCAGCCTCAGGTGGGAAGAGGAGGAAAACCTTTTAGAATGGTGTACTTACCTTCCCCTGCAGTGCACTGGGGGTGAGCGTGTGTGTGTGTGTGTGTGTGTGTGTGAGTGTGTGCGTGTGTGTGTGTGTGCGCGCGCGCGAGTGGAAACGCGCAGCTGCCTTCACTTTTGATCAAAATATGACGATGTTTTGAAAGCTCCTTTGTTATTCATCTCAATGCATTTAAATATACCCTCTTATGTTTTGACCCTCCCTGCTTGAATTATAGGCATGGGACCACAAACTTCTATGAGTAGTTGCTTTTTCACGACCATTTTTGTCTCATAGACTTAAAATATATGGTTTTTGAGTTAAATGCAAGGAAAATGCTATCTGCTTCACCCTCCCCTCTTTTGGTTCCTGGTACATATTTAATTATATGATTATGCTTTATGTTAACATCTTTTTATTGATTTCAAAATTTGTCCTATGTGATGAAGAGTGGCTTGTTGTGCTTACATTTAACCAGTGAATATTTAAGACAAATGAGCCTTTGGGCTAGGGAACTGGGAATGTGGACTAATGAAATTAGTGGAATGGAAGTTAGGAGCCATAACTGGGATCACCAGGCATCCACCTTGGCTCCAGGAAGCCTCCATGCCCGTCGCCGTGAACCTCCAGCTGAGCTGGCGTGGGTCAGGCAGGACTCCAGACCGAAGAGGCAAAGCTCTCATGTTTCTTTTTAGCTGGAAAACTAGAGAAACAGTAAGGCCCCAGGCTATCTGTGTTTGGTGAAAAGTGAACACAATCCATGGCATCTGAGCAGATTCAAACAGAGACCTATTTTTTGAAAGGAGTATTTTATAAATTGCACAAATTTAGAGCACGCACTAAAATAGGCCCCGCCCAAACCCAGGAGCTCCAGTTACCTTTCCTATCAATGCAAACTAGTTACATTTAAAGTTAGAAGGTCTGCTTTAAAATTCCCATTCTCTGGGGCTGTTTCTGTTTCTATGAGAAGGCTCTGTCTAAGGCATCTTTGTGCTCACCTCTGGGGCCCCCAATTGGGGCTTCTCTAGCATTTTGGTCAGGGTCTGGAAGAAGACTAAAAATGAAAAATATATTTAAGAAAAGCCAGTAAGATGGTAGGAATAGAAATGTGGTGGCTATTAAATATTACTTTAAAATGTAAATAAATTATTCTGGCTAATTTCTAATTCAAATTTTAAGTGCTGCCTCATTCCTTTTATCAACTGCAGGAGTCTGTTAGAATGGCCTGAATCCTAGTCTTGGTTATATAATTACCTTATTCTAATCTTTTATATATGCTTTATAGTTACCTGCAGTGATTTTTTTTTTACATGAATACTTTCAAATTTTGATGGGGTGCAATTTATTAATATATTCTTTACAGTTTTCTCTTTCTTCCCTGGATGTCAGGGCTATCACCTCCATTTTCCTTTAATATTTTTAAAGTTTTAGCTTTTTAATACATTTAAATTTTCTTTTTTTTTTTTTACACTGAGGTCTGTAAATCTCTCTGAATATTTCTGTTTGAGGAGGAAGAATCTATTTTATTTTTTGAATATTGAAATCTAATTAGTACAACATCACTGATTTTCTTTTCCCTATTAATTCTTCATGTTTCCTCTTAAAATGTCAAGTTCTTTTAGCTGTGGATCAGCTGCTAGACTTTCATCCTGTTTCGTCACCATCTGTCTTGTGGCTCTGTCCTTCATGCTCCAATACAGCTCTGGTTTCTGGTAGTAAAAGAATTCTATTTCTTCCTTTTCTTTGCATGCATATTTATATGAGTAGGGGAAAGTCAGCCCTAACTTTAGAAAAAGACTGTTAATGCAAGACAAGAAGAAATGATTACAGCTCGTAGTTCCCATCTCTACGGAACTGGGGTTGTAAAAATAAAACAAATCTGGAGTCAGACATGGGATCAAAACCTAGCTACCAATCTGAAGCTGCGAAATGGAGAGAAAGAGAGTTGCACCGGAGAAATGGGAACACTACTCCTACTTCAGAGGACTCTCATGAGGATTAACCAAGGGAAATGTCTAAGGCACCTGCTGCATCCTGGGGGCTTGTTAATGGTAGTTACTTGTCATTATCATTAGTATTTTACAGTATGATTTAAGAGCAATTAGAGTCTTCAGCCCCAAATCCTTCTTATCTCATAATTACTGAAGAAATATCAATCTCTAAATCATGGGGGAAAAAAACAACTAGGAAGTCATTAACACCTCAATGGGGTCTAGGAAAGGAGAGTTAATATTGCTCTTCAGTACCATCCAGGGAGTTCAGATACAAAGTTGGTGCTTTTATTCAGTGAACTCGGACATGATATCAAACATGGAGGTCTGCTTTAGGAAGTAAGGTTCCCTTCCTGAGTACTGAGTGCCCAATGCAGCATGGGAAGGAAAAGACAGCAGGGGTGCCTGCAAGAAGGCCCCACAGCGTAGAAATAAGGCACCAGAATGGGCAGTCCCAGGGTTTAGACGACCAACAGCCTTAGGAAACATTCGCCCTCCAGCTGTGTTCCATTGATTATATTATTTTTGACTCACAATAGTGTGAGCCACTAACAAGGATCTGAGTTTGTATTTATTGCTCAGTATTGGTAAAACCACAAGGGAACCCCTGCACTTTGGAAGGTGTCCTGTTGGGTGGGTGTATATTGCAGGTGGGAAGCTGGGGGAAGGGAATTTTAAAGATCTTTGTGAGAAAACATTAAGGGCCTGGCAACGTGAATAAGCAACACAGATTCTAAAGGTAGCTGGTCACAGGAATCACAAAAAGACCAATTTGGTTCTGTCCTCTGACTTTTCCCACAATCCAGACAAGACTGACTGGCCTGCCGTGTCTTCCTTCTCTTAAGTTCGGCAGTGGGAGATCTAAGAATAAAGTCCGGGCCAAAAATCAGATAGGTGGGACTCACTGTGGTGGGGGTGATGTGGGGGGGAGGTCTCTGGACCCCCAAGGGATGGCAGAGACAGCAGCAGCTTTCACTCTATACTTAAAGGTCTCCTTTACCTGATGGCGATGGGTTCGGTCTGATTCATGGCTGCCAAAGCTTGTTCTAACTCACTCACTTGTTTGGCGTGTTATATTTTATTTCTGTATCAGAGGAGCACAGAACCCCGCAGACCTTCATTTACGAGATCCAGGGCATAGAGGGAAAGAACAGGAAGTCAACCATCGTGTTTCCTCTGTTGAGTACCGTGTCCCTCAAATCAAGGTTGGAGTGCCAAGCGTGCTTAACTGAAGAGACCTATGCCACTCACCAAGGGGCAGAGGGTGCAGTGCTGTTGTTTTTATTTATTTTGTTTCAAGAAGACAGATTTAAAGAGAAGAAAAAGAAGAAACATCGGTTTATCATAGCCCCCAAGGTGAGAGGGGAGAGAGAAATGAATACATGTAGTCATTTCACAGTTGAATGGGGCCAAACCAACTCCAGGATACCTTCTCAACAGTTCCCTTCATCAGTCCGTGTTGAACTGTTAACTCGCTTTTGCATTCCGATACCAGGGTGCGACAAACACAAAAGCTCACCATTACAATATCTCACTCTCTCTTACAATCAGCCCCTCTCTGCCTTTCAGAATTAAGCCTGACAGACCAGTCTCCTAGCTATACTCACCCCACTCACCCTTGGGGTCAAGGCCCACTGGCTCATAATAGGAGGATATAAAAAAAAAAATGTACAAAAATACAACCCTGCAAAAGAGATTAGATCTGTGTGCCCAGGTATGTGATCTAAGTCACATCTTTTTGTTTTATTTTGCTTTCCTCTACACTTCCTTTATAAGTGAATTTATTATCAAGTCCTAATGTGCTTAAATAAAAGTCCTTATGTTTAGCTATTTTGGGCAATTATAAAAAATCAATATATGTTTTAAAGAGTACAAAGAAGGACTATTTAATTTATTTTAGAATTATTTTCTTAGGCACTCAAAAGCACACATTCAAATGAGCTTTTACTAGATTCAAGTGAAAAGGAGTGTTTTAGGAAGCCAAGTAAGGAATGAAAATAAGGGTGCAAAGCAAGTGCTATGTTGCATCTCTTTTAAGAGTCTGAGATCCTGCAGACTACAATGCATACATGATTTCCAGATAAGCATAACCATGACAAGGACAGAGAGCAAATGTATAGAAGGGCTTTTTTAAAGTAGTTTTGAGCTAGACTAAGATTTTTTTTTCAAACATAGTAAATGAAAAATATATTCTAAAAGGAAACTTTTCTTCTACTTGTAAAGTAGACGACCAGAATAGAAGAGCAAGAGTATATCAGAATTCACTGGGTATTTTAAAGGGTTCAAAAAGAAGCTAAAAATACAGAATTCAGTATTTTGAATTCCCTCTCAACCCTGATTTAACACAATCTTGTAAACAATTTCAGTTATACAATTTCAACTCGCAACTGACCAAATGGTAGCTAAAATCCAGTAGGGAGCTTATACAAACACATACCGATTCCTAAATTCAGCCTGAGTACTTTCCCAAAAAAGATTTATCCAAATCTTTCAAAATGCAAAGAATGGCTTTACATCCGATTACTCGGCAATGTAATATCTAAACTTTATGGCCAAAGACAGAGCTAAATGTTCTATCAGAGTCAGCTCTGAAATGTACCAAATAGAGTAAGTCATTCTAAAAATCTCCATATTTGCCTTTCAAACTTAAATGCAACAGGAGTGGGAAAAAATCTAGGAACACAAGGGAACAGTAGAACCGGGGAGTGACACATTTACGTATTTTTAGCAGCCAAGTATTTGGGGGAAGGTAGTGGACACACTGTGAATAGGATGTGATGCTTTTCATCTTCTGGGCTTCATTCACTGGTGGCTCTAAGCACCAGCTGTATGCATAAGCCCTGCCTTTCTGTGGTAATGTGGGCTGTTCTAGGCTCTAGAGCTGCAGATGACATTTATAACTCCCATTCTCTTCTTTGGTCCTCTTAGGTAGAAAGCCTTGAACTAGATGCTTCAGATCCCTCCAGAGTCTGAAAGTGTAACTTTTATGGTTTAATTCACTTCGTGCTCATCACTCTATGCAGGCTTTCCATCTTAAGAGACTTTTGAGAACTAAGAGTTTGGTGACTTTTGATAATCAAAACTCCGTACCTTAGAGAATCTCAGAAATAAGCAATATACCAATTAATCCGACATTGCAGGGAAAACTGAGTCCTATGGGTGCCGCTAGACCAGGGGAAAGAAACAGGCTCTGATAGACCGAGACACAACGGGAAAGGCCACACAACCGGTAGGTGGCATAATTCAGTATTCTTTAATTATACACTCCAACTATTTCATACAGAGAATCACAAATTAACTGCTTAAAGCAATATCCTCTTGCGTAAATACACACTGTGCAAAACAGGCTCATGGGCTGGAAAACCACTGATTTGACTGGTTTAGGAAATTCTGTAAGAGGAAAATAGTGCAGTGGCCTAGAGCTTGACTCTGGGGTCTGCTCCCTGGGTCCCGCAGAAAAAAACCTCTCAGGCAGCATCAGTAACTGCTGAATCAGGGAAGAGCTTTTCTGCATTTAGTCTAACATTTCAAAGTTTATTGGTAAAACACAGCTTATTCTACTCCATGAAATTCTGAAGCTATTGCATGAGTGCAAAGAAATGACTTGGGTTTGGCAATTTCTTTTGAAAGAATGATGATATTAGCCAATTCACTAGCCTCTGCCTGCCAATTCTTTTGAACCTAGAAGCTGTTTGATTTATGATTTATTCCACAATGTTTGAAATCATATTTATTCCACTTTTCTAAGCTGTACAGTAAATCAAACTTCTTTTTAAACCTTATTGAGCTACGTATGTCCACAGTATTTCAAACACCCAAATGTGACCTTCAGAGGTTTCTCAGTATGACTTGGATTGCTACTGACAGCCACCCAGGTTGGATGTTACTAAGAGAGAGGTCCAGGGGCGCCTGGGTGGCTCAGTTGGTTAAGCGTCAGACTTCAGCTCAGGTCATGATCTCGGGGTCCTGGGATCAAGCCCCACATCTTCTCCCTGCTCAGTGGGGAGTCTGCTTCTCCCTCTGCCCCTCTCCTCACTTACACACACACACTCTCTCTCAAATAAATAGGTAAAATCTTAAAAGAGGGGCGGGGGAAACAGGTCCAATGAATAGGTCAATAACTGGGAAAACAGAACATTGTCCATTTTCTTTGCTTAAAAAGTTATCTTTTGGAAGTGAAAATCTTTAAAAGGATTTTCTATATCAATCAAAAACTAAATCTAACATGTACATATTTATGTTGGGAGGAGATTGCCTACCATTTCTAATATGTACAGTTGTTTTATTGACTTATTATAGTAAATATTAAACCTTGAGAAATCTGTTGTGATTACATAGGAGCCGACTTCGGAGATGAATGCCAATTTAAATTGGTTTCTCTGGCATTTATTAGCAATTCAATTTTACTCTGTGTAATTAATTATGGGATTATAAATAATTCAAATTAGTAAGGAAATACAGTCTTCAGACATCTCCAAATCATCAAATGACTTCTACATATGTCAACTTGTCTTAAGAGTCGAAAACTCCATTGGCTTATTACTTGAACTTGAACCAACAATGTATTTTAAAAACATTGTTTTCTTCATGGAGATTTTCCCTGTGTTCTCAGTTTTCTTTTAATAAATTTTTCTTTTCCCCTTCTCATTTTTGGATACTTATTCTAAATGTTCACAAGATAAATTCTGGCATAAAGAATACAGATGGGATGCCTGGGTGGCTCAGTTGGTTAAGCGACTGCCTTCGGCTCAGGTCATGATCCCGGAGACCCGGGATCGAGTCCCACATCGGGCTCCCTACTCGGCGGGAAGCCTGCTTCTCCCTCTCTCACTCCCCTTGCTTGTGTTCCCTCTCTCGCTGTGTTTCTCGCTGTCAAATAAATAAAATCTTAAAAAAAAAAAAAAAAAAAATAAAGAATACAGAAAGTTTTCATGGACTACAATCTGTATACCAGTCGATCAATCAAACTTTAATTTTAATTTGGAATGGATTCAGTTATATGTAGATCACATTGATTTAAAGTATTCAATATACTAAAAGACGTTGGCTTTAATTTTCTTTCAATTTCGACTATTAGTAGAATCTTTGGTTTACAAATACCAGTTCTTCAGGAAACTTGAGTAAATATGCTAAGACATTAAAAAGCATAAGTCAAACAGATCAGACTTTCTAGACTGTTTTTCACATTTTGTTATGGAAGAGAGAAGACATTTTTGTTATGTTCCTATTATAGTCTTATTAAATTTTTGAGTCCTATTTTCTGAAATCTGTGGGTTTTTAAAAAAGATTTTATTTTTTTAAGTAATTTTCACGCCCAACATGGGGCTCAAACTCATAACCCCGAGATCAAGAGTCAGGCTCCATTGACTGATCCAGCCAGGCGCCCCATGAAATCTGTGGTTTTAACACTGTGCTTCATGAAGCAGTGGGAGAGTCATAAAAATCCTTACTGCCCATAGTTGAGGTGATGGGTGAGGGATGCCTGTGCTTGGTGGAGCCCTTAACTGCTCCCTCCCTTTGCCTGGAGACACCTTGAATCTCTTTTCACATTGGGCTTTTAACTAAGAGTTCATTTGAACAAGTTACATCCAGCTCAAAGGACATTTGCATCTGATTTAAATTTCAAGTAGAATATAATTAAATATATATTGGTTTTCACAATGTCACCATCTCTAATTTCTTCCATGTACTATTTAACTTTATTTTTATTAAAATAAAATTAGCTCTATTTGAAAGAGCTACATAATGTATGATTCGCTATATTACATTCCATAAAAGGCAAAACTGGAGACCGTAAAAAAGATATTAATGGTTGGCAAGAGATGGGGGAAAAGAGGGATGAACAGGTGCAGCACAGAGGATTTTTTGGGCAGAGAAACTGCTTTGTGTGATCCTGTAATGGTGGATGCATGTCATTACATATTTATCTGAACACACAGAATGTACACCAAGTGTAACTCCTACTGTAGACTATGGGCGGCGATGGCGATGCGTCCGTGTAGCTTTGTTGTAACAAGTGTGGGATTCTGCCAGGGGTGGGGGGTGCCATGGGGGTGCTGATAGTCGGGGAGCCAGTGTGTGTTGAGTGGAGGGGGTAAATAGGGACTCTGTACCTTCCACTCAATTTTTCTGTGAACCTAAACTGCCCCCCAAATACAGTGTATTAAGAAAATAAAATTAATTCATTTGCAGTATTATATGAAGTATACATCTACACAATTAACTTCTTAGAATTTCTTCTATTTTCCAAAAGCTTGCCATTGAATGATGGGCTCCGTGATTAGCTGGAAATTCATAGCAGAATAAGACTTTACCCTCCATATCTCTAGAGGAAGGTCTGCTGCAGAGTTCATGGGAGGCTTTTGGTGACCTCCCGGTGGTTTTACAAGGGACTTGGGTGATGGCTGCGACTGGTCGAGGAGGACAGTTCAGCCGGTTAAAGAGGAGTCTTGGTCTGGAGTCATCACCGCCATGACTTAAGATTACAGGAAGACAGGCTCCTGGGAATGGAAGTGTGTTCCTCATGAGGAAACATAGAATGGACAGAGCAGGGGGATCACTGAAATATGAGGACATGGGAGGAAGACCTGAACAAAAGAGACAAACCTGGTCTGTGCAGGAAAAGTCAGGGGACAGGAAAGAAGTACTTCCCAGGTGGAAGTGAATAGGACACTGATAGGAAGTCACTCACCACGCCTCACCGGGCAGGGCTGCAGAGAAGGATCACGGCAAGAGCTTAAGCATTACCGGAGAGAACAGAGGCGTCAAATATATGCTTACACTCACTAGAGTGATAATGTTGGCACAGTGATGAGAAATCATTGATGCGATGCTATGCGATGCTTAATTTAAAAACAGTTTTGAATTGAATGGTTCATTTATATTTCTTTTGCCTCTTCTTTCTAAAACTTTTTTGGGTCTCCCTATCAGCCCCAGTTTCCCCGTACATTCGGTTCCTTTCTGATTAGAGAGGCATTGACAACAGGCTCTGTTTGCCTTGGTCACTGCTCCTCTGCACAGCCTAGACCCCATACTCCGCACAAGGATTCCCGGAGGACAGTGTCAGGTTGCGTTTCTTTCTTTCATCTTTCTTAAAGAGATACTGTAGTACCTCCATGCCTTCTCTGCTACATGGGAATACAATTTATCCCATAATATAAGGGAAGGAACGCTTGCACTAAATAGTGGCATGCTTTCCTTCCTTCCTCTTTTCCTCAGCTGTTCCTCATGCAGAATACCCACCAAATTCCCTGTCCTCATTGTCTGTGTCCCAGTATCCCAGTACCAGGTACAATACTTCAGGATTGGACAGCTGATGCTGTAGACTCCTCCATGGCGTCTATTTTTAGCACTTTGACCCGGTGCACTCGCTCCCCTTTCTCTCCAGAGGACATGTAGCATACTTGTAAAAATCTTGGGGCTCAGCATTACATCGCCTCCATTCATCCCATTCCCTACGTATTGACTGTGTGGTCCTGGGCAAGTTCCTCAACGTCTCTAAGCCTTGATTTCCTTATTTACAAGCTTGCCCTAAAGACGGGACCTACTTGAGACGGCTGTTGCGAGGATTCCATGAAGATGTGCACATAAAGTGCTCCGAGTGGTGGTCAGCACTTGGGAAGAGCCCGGGAAGTGCCTGCAGCCGTCAACCTGGAAACGCACTGGCCGCGGGGCCAGCATGGTTAGATACTTGGTTTCCTGGGGCTGGGATTACCAAGGACCTCAAACCTCAACAATCTATTTTCCAACAGTTCTAGAGGCTAGAATCCAAAACCAAGGTGTTTCCAGGGTCTAGGGGAGGATCTCTCTGAAGGGTGTAGGGGACGATCTGATCCATGCCGTTCTCTTAGCTTCGGCATTGCTGGCAATCCTCAGTGTTCCTTGGCTCATAGACACATGGCTTCAGTCTCTGGCTCCATCCTTGCCTGGAGTTCCCCTTGTGAGTACGTCTTCACATGGTGTTCTCTTCTTTGTGTCACATGTCTCTGTGCCTCTTCTCTTCTTCTGCTCGAGGACACCACTCATCAGCCTAATGACCTCATCTTGACTTGAAGACCTCGGCAAAAACCTTATGGCCAAATAAGGTCACATTCACAGGTGCTGGGGTTATGCCTTCAATGTATCTTTTTAGGGAATACAATTTATCCCATAATATAAGGGAAGGAACGCTTGCACTAAATAGTGGCATGCTTTCCTTCCTTCCTCTTTTCCTCAGCTGTTCCTCATGCAGAATACCCACCAAATTCCCTGTCCTCATTGTCTGTGTCCCAGTATCCCAGTACCCAGTACAATACTTCAGGATTGGACAGCTGATGCTGTAGACTCCTGTCATCTGGACGCTTATCTGAGGGGATACCACGAGTTTTCTATTTTGTTGTGTATTTTGGCGTCCACATCACACTGAGGCTTCACAGTGAGCTTGGGATAAATTCTAACAAGCTGATTGGGCTTCCTTTTTTTTTTTTTTAACAACTCATAACCATCTCTCATGCCCCTTTGGCCTATTTTTCTTTCTTAATGCATTCTTGAGGGAGTTGATCCTGATGAACACGGTCTGAAGTGCTCCCAGAACTGGAATGGATGCACACTCACAGGGAATACTGTGGACAGTTAGAGTGGTTTCTAGACTTTACAACCTGGACCAAACATCCAGGGGCAAACCAGCAGCAGGAAGGACCTGCTGTGGAAAAAAACCCAATGCTAGAAAAAAAAAATCCAAGCTGTCATGTGCATATCATCACATTCCTTCCAGAGTTCTTACCCCACAGTGTCCCTGAAAAGCCCCTGAGGAGCCATCAGTAAGCAGTCCCTGAAAAGCCATCAGTATCCTCATGGAAGACTGAGAGGCAGTCTGCGCCCTTGAAAAGAAGGAGAAGGGAGCCTGGACAGTGGCCCTCCAGATGCCCTGGCCTGACCCTGCGGAAGGCTGCCATGTACTGTCAGTGATGGCTTTCTTATAACATTGTCTTTGAATTATAAGCAGGATTGGTCACAGGCAACAGGAAGCCACGATGTACATTCAGAAATGAGATGGCTGCTCTCAACAAGCCACACCGGCTATTTCCCATCACTGCTCTTTTCTCCTTCACCACATTTCTTCATTTAATTCCCCTTGGACCTTCGTTTGCTTTTCAATATTCGTCATTTGCATTCACATGTGTATTTAAAATGCAATAAGGATTGAATGTAATTATTGTAATGCCTTCTGTAGTAGAAATAAACACTAAGGACAGTTTAATGGGGATAATGTGTATGTGGTTAATTGGGACCTGACAGGATCATTCTTTTTTTTTTTTTAATAAAGATTTTATTTATTTGACAGAAACACAGCTAGAGAGGGAACACAAGCAGGGGGAGTGAGAGAAGAAGAAGCAGGCCTCCCATCAAGCAGGGAGCCCAATGCAGGGCTCGACCCCCAGACTCCAGGATCATGACCCGAGCCGAGGCAGATGCCCAATGACTGAGCCACCCAGGCACCCCAGATAGGATCATTCTTAATCATTTTCTTGGGAGGGTTTTCTTTCTCTAGAAGGGGTTTACAAGCTCTCTTTGATTTGATTTGAAAATATTCAGTCTACAACCCAACTTTGTGTCCTAGTGTTAATTTGTATTCTCATCAAAGAATACCCTCTACCTTGAAAACATGCGGCTTAGAGGCCCTGACCTCTCCCATTTATTTCCCATTTCTCCAAGTCACTCAGAGTCAAAAATCCACAAATCACTTTTGATTCCCTAAACTTAACTACTTAATACCATACTCTTGACTAGAAGCCTCACTGATAACATACATAGTTCACCAACACATATTTTTTTATGTTATATGTATTATATATTCTTACAATGATGTAAGCTAGAGAAAAGGAAATGTTATTAAGGAAATCAGAAGGAAGAGAACACATTGACAGGACTGTACTGTATTTACTGAGAAAAATCCGCATATAGGCAGATGCGTGCAGTTCGGGGCTGACATCATCTTGTTTGAGCAGACGGCAGATGGACACTCACTGTGTAACTGGTGAAATGAATGAATGGACAGACAACTCCAGAAAAATCCATTTTATAACTCACTACTGCATCAAGTCCCTAGAAAACAGCACAGTTTCCATGCAATGAGGTAAGCTGACCAAAATATCCCCAAATAATAATAAAGGGAAATACTACTGCTCATTATTTTCCAGGCCTTGTCCTAGCTATGAAACCTCACTGCTAACAGAGTTGGGGCTATCTGGACGATGCAGAGTTTAACAGGCTATAAATAAAAGATCAAGGCCAGGGGCAGACAGGTCACAATGCAGACTAATGGTGTCTGCCATAAAACAAAGTCCCATAAGGACCCTAATGTCCCTCTTTAATTCATTAGTTATTATGAAAATAAGAAAATGATAAAACCCTCATTATCCACTCATTTCTCTTCCTGTCAATTAAAATAAAAAAAAAAAAAAGAAAAGAAGACGACGAAAGCAGGATCAGGTTTGTGAAATTAAAATGATGAAGGAATCAAGAAGCCATCCTAAATCTTTCAGTAAGAGGCATAGCATTAAAGCAGCCCACCTGCCCTGTGTTCCTCAGGACCAGCAGGAGGGTCCAGCATCCAGCCCTGGCACACAGCAGGGCCTCAGACAGGGCTGAGACTGGCTGGAGACAGGAACGTTTCTGAGCTGGAAAAATTCCTATCATCAGTGAGATAGTCATCCACTTGAAGGAGACCCAATATCTGATAAGAACCGGCAACCAGTCCTCCCTGGTCAAGAAAGCCATACATACATCCAAGGAAGATCGTGCATGTTCCCTCCACCGGCTTGATGCTCTTGCTTTCGCAAGTGATGGATGGGCAGGGGAGCATGGCATTGGCCATAAGATCACTTGCAAGGACATTCTGCCAATCAACTCTGACTCTGCAGCACTATGAGAGAGAAGCAATGTTTGGCAGAGTGTTTTCAGTGACATCAACCATAGCAAAAAATAGAGCTATAAGATCCTCTTGCTGCCATAGCAAATTACCACAAACTAAGTGGCTTAAGACAGCACACGGCCGTTATCTTAGAGTTCTACAGACTAACATTCCAGCACCAGTCCAACTGGACTAAAATCAAGGTTGTCAAGGCTCAGTTTCTCTCTGGAGCTTCTGTGGGGAAATCCATTTCTTTGCCTTTTCCAGGATCCAGGGGATACTCATGTCCTTGGCTCATGGACCCCCTCCTTCCCCTGTAAAGGTAGCAAGCTGGACTCTCTCCAATCCTTCCTCCATCACCATACTTCCTTCAGACCATAGCTGGGAAATATTCTCCATTTCTAAAGACTCCTGTGATGAGATTGGGCCCAGCCTGATAATCCAGAATAATCTGCCATCTCAAGAATTTTTACCCTCAATCACATCTGCAAAGCCACCTCTGCCGTGTAAGGTAACATAAGTTACCTTATGTAGGAACTGAACATTTTGGGGGCCACTGTCCTCCCTAACACACATTACCTGCCCACATAGAGGAACATTCTTCTCAGTGCTGACAAAGGTAGAAGGGCACGTATTATCAATGCTCATCTCCTCCATTTTCCAAACATCTTATTTTTCCATCTCAAGCATTTATTTTCTTACATATAGAGTAACTTATTTCATGTTAATATCAGGCATTTAATTAGCTGAATACATGAGCATGCTTCCCCAAAAATAACATTACTATACATTACATATAATATGTATGTTTGATATATATGTACCTATGTGTAAATGTATATGTGAGTATAGACCACATATTATTCACATTTTAAGAACCATCTTGGCTGAATTACAATTCTGTATAAAATAACTTCCGATTTTTGCTGCACCCTGTACAAAAAATCTTCGAAGACTAAAGTATAGGCGCCTCTTTGTGTGTTTATGATTCACGACCAAAAAAACGTTTACAGACACTAAATCTAAGCACTAAAAATCCAAATCTCTAAAGTGCTACACACTTAATCCAAATTGCAGACTTCACCAAGTAGCTGCAGGAGGTAGGCTCAGAGGATTTACAGACACAAATGTGTGGTGTTTGGCCTCATGAAGATTACAGTAGGACAGAGGAGACAGAATCATCACAGGTAAGACACGAGCTAACTTCATAATAAGTTGGCTTTGGGAGCTGGGGAAATAAGCCTATAAGTAATGGGTTTCAGCTAGATATTGGGGCTGTGGGCCAAGCGGGGGAGATTTCCTTGAGAAAGAAGCAGGGGAGCTTTAGTGGGGAGTGACGTTCAGTTGGCAGAAGTGAGACAGGATGTTTTAGGTGCAGGTCGAAGTCCAGCAGTGAGAAAGGATACAGATTCTCAGAATGGCCATGGCGGAGGGTGAGGTTGAACTGACATGGTAAGACGGGGAGATGCTCTGGAAGGCTTGAAATAATCACTTGAATGAGTTCGATTTAATTGTGAAGGGAGCTCTTGAAGGTATCTGAACAGGATATCAGCAGGGCCCCTCTGAAGAAATTACAGGTGGGACAGAAACTGTTAGTTGACTCGTGATACTCATTTCCCCTTCATCGTTGGTATAAGAACCCTCATTTTTAGTGAGGCACATTCACACCCACTTAAAAGCTACATAACCTAGACAGCTTTGCAGCTGTGGTCATGTAACTAAGTTCCAGCTAATGATTTGTACATGGAAGTCACTTATAAAGTCATTTTCACTGGGAGAAATCACGCTTTCTTCATCCATTTCTCACCTTCCACCTGGAATGTAAATGTGATGGCTGGAGCTCTAGAAGCCCTACTGGATCCCGAGGATGTTGTCAAACTCTAAGAATGTGAGTGCAGGTTGTTGGAAGGAGCAAGGGCTTCCCCCCCAGCCCCACACACAAAGAGAATTAAGGTTACATCTTGCTTAAGGTGCAGCTCAACTTAGCAAGCATTCAGTGGCTCTCAGCTCTGGCTATCCACCTGAAATCTCGGGAGCCTGCAGAATCCAGGATGGTCAGACCCAATCCCCAGACATTCTGATTTAATTATTCTAAGGCAGAGCCTGGTGATCAGTCATTCTGAATATTTCCCAGGTGATTCTAATTTCTGTGAAGCCAGACAGTGATGATCATCAGTTATCAAGCTGTAGGGTGAGGGGGCATCAAACTCAGAAGTTATTTTGGAAGTTTGGCCACAGTCCTGTTCAGAGCTCAGGGTTAGATGTGAGCCTCAGTGAGAGAGAAGCTGTACTCACAGAGGGTCAGGCATTTGCGAAAGGCCCAGGAGCGCGGCTGGCATGGTAAGGACAACGGGAGGTGAGCTCCATGTGGAACGGGCCTGACCTCTCAGAGGGACACGGAGTACACCGACGGACAGGTGGGCCAGGCACCGCCACGGCGCAGTCACAGCGTGCTCCAAACCTGCCCGCTCAGCACTGGTTGTAAACTGCACAACATGGCTTTCAATTTGATCCCTTTTTCATGATCGATTCTTAGGGAGGATGCATTTTTTCCCCCCAGAAAATGTAATAGACCGCTCTCTTTTTAAAGCCTGCTGGGGACAGGGGGATGGAAAATGAGCTGTGTTGTCTCCGAAAGCTCTCTGGCATCTTAGCTCTTTTCCTCAAGATGGCTAAATAATCTCTTGCATTGGAGTCCATTTAGCATTCTGTTGGTGGGCTGTATTTATCTCAGGAACCCGCGGCACGCTCTGAACATCTGACAGGTTCACACCTGATTAATCCCTCTTCCCTTCGCGTCATCAGTATTATTTAGGGGCAGTGGTCGGACCATATTGACAGTCCAGTGACATCTTCCCCGCTGCCCAATTACCTCTCTGTCATGATACAATCCGCGAGGTGACAGGAGATTCTATGCTGTGCCAAGCAAGTTGGCACCAAAACATCCCTGAGACAGAATATGATGCATCATTTTTATGCCTCCTCTGGAAATGAGGAGAGACGTTTCCCTACCCCAGTTTGCCAAGAGGTCTTTCAACCCCGCAGGGATGATTCGTGTCTCGGGCTCTCCAGCACCCGCCTCCAGAAGCCTCGCTGATGCTTCTGCTTTCAGATCCCGGGGTGAATTCCTGATGAGAGAGCAGCAGCCCTCGCCTTCGGCTCTGAGCCCTGACCCACATATTGAAAAGTAGTTACACTCCTAAACGAGCTTTGCTCCTAGACTTTCGAGGAATAGCCTATTTAGATGCAACCTCATGGTGCAGGCAAATTGTCCCGCAGACTTCACAGAGGAAGCAGAGGGACTGAAGGACAGGGGCCTGGGGGGCCCGGCTGGAATCGCGGCTGGCACCACAGTAACTCTGACGCATGCTGAAATCTGGGGCGAAACCCATTTAAAATAAACACTTTCCTTTTTATTCCTTCTTCTTTTTTATTTTTAAAGATTTTATTTATTTGTCAGAGAAGGATCGAGAGAAAGCACAAGCAGGGGGAGCGGCAGAGGGAGAGGGAGAAGCAGGCTCCCCGCTGAGCAAGAAGCCTGATGCCGGGCTCGATTCCAGGACCCTGAAATCATGACCTGAGTCAAAGGCAGACACTTAACTGACGGAGGCGTCCCTCCTCTTTGTTTTTTTAAACACAGCTTAACTTAATGAAGATGGCCTTCATTAGATTAAAAGATCAGCTCCATTTATATCTCTAAAAAGGAAGTGTATCGATAACTATCCATTTGAATATTTCATTTTACACACTCACACATTTATTTGAATATTGGCTATTGCTTTGGTCGATTTAGCCATCAGAAGTGCATCATTCATGATTTCCCCGTACTACTCACTGTACGGCACCCTCTACTAGGCAAGAATCAGACCACCGAGTATCGAGATACGAAGGGATTGTTGTCCCAAGCAGGATCATAGAAGGATTAAAAGCACCAGCATGAGTTTTACAGAATTCAGATCAATGTGATAAAACACAGTATTCCACATGTAGCTCAAAGGCTAATGGCCTGGATATTCTGTGTCGCTGTGCTAAAAGGGAGAGAGACCTCCTCCCGTTTCCTTAGAAACTCATTCCAATATTGGGACTGGCGCAATCAAGAAGGGAGATGCTTTTGTTCTATTGTTGAAACTTACTCTTCTAGCTGCTTTCTTGGGAGAATAGCGTTTGTTGTTACGTAACAGGATGCCTGTGGGGCCCTTACTTTTTCATTTTAGACTTTTTTTTTTTAAAGATCTATTTATTTACTTGAGAGAGAAAGGGGTGGGAAGGCACAGAGGGAAAGGGAGAGAACATCAAGCCACTTGCCACCAAATGTGAAGCCTGACATGGAGCTGGATCTCACGACCCTGAGATCATGACCTGAGCTGAAATCAAGAGTCGGACGCTTAACCGACTGAGCCGCCCAGACACCCATCATTTCAGATTTTTAAGCTACTTGTAAAAATTTTGATTTAACAGGTTAATTATGATCACGCCAAAGCATTCAAAGGCTAGATAAGATGTAGAAGGGGATAAAGACAAGACTTCCATAAGACCCCATATCCTTCGTCCACTGTGTTTACTATTATTAATGGTTTATTTTGTATGGTTTCCATAACTTGTCTATACATGTATAAGGGTTACAGCTGCATATGCATTTTTTAAGAAAACAGACTCATATCATAGGTATTATTCTCCAACTTTCCTTTTTCATTTTTACCTCGGGCCATTTTTCTATGCAAGTGTTGGAATGTCTACTTCCCTCCCTTTAACAACCCAACATTGATATAATTACCTAAAAATCTATTAATGGGGCGCCTGGGTGGCTCAGTGGGTTAAAGCCTCTGCTTTCAGCTCAGGTCATGATCTCAGGGTCCTGGGATCGAGGCCCGCGTCGGGCTCTCTGCTCAGCAGGGAACCTGCTTCCTCCTCTCTCTGCCTGACTCTCTGCCTACTTGTGATCTCTCTGTCAAATAAATAGATAAAATCTTAAAAAAAAATCTATTAATGGAAATTTCAGGGTTTTTTTGGTTTTGATTACTACAAAAAATGGAAAATACAGCACCTACATTTGTCTGTATTTGTTCAACAAAGGCAATGCCATGCAGTAAAATGCTCAAAGAATACACGTTAAACTTTTGATAGCACTTTCCAAACTGCAATTAAAAGGCGGCTTCCTTGTCATACTCCATATAGTGTGTATATTAAAAATGTCCTTTCTTGGGGAGCCTGGGTGGCTCAGTTGGTTGAATGACTGCCTTCGGCTCAGGTCATGATCCCAGAGACCTCGGATCGAGTCTCGCATCCGGCTCCCTGCTCTGCGGGAAGCCTGCTTCTCCCTCTCTCACTCCCCCTGCTTGTGTTCCCTCTCTTGCTGTGTTTCTCTCTGTCAAATAAATAAATAAAATCTTAAAAAATATGTCCTTCCTTTTTTCTTAATACCTTGTGTAATATCTAAGCGTGAGTTTGGATTTGGCCTGCCTGGGATTTGAATCTTAGCTCTACCACTTACTATGTGACCTTGGGGGAAGGAACTTAACCTCTCTGAGGCAGATAAAGCAGTATGTTAATTGTAGGGCCAATGTCATGTGTAAATGACATGATACATTCAAGCTCTTGAAACAATGTCTGACACATAGTTAACATCCCTAAATATTCACTATTGTGACGTGAACAATATGGCAAATGAGAATACACATATAAATATTCCACTTTGAGTAAATGTAAATACCTTTCATGGAAAATTTTTTTTAAAAAGATTAGGTGAAACTCTTTAGAAACCATGAAAAAATGTGTAATGATTACTTTTCAAAATATTCCAAGTACTTAGCCATCGTTTGGTAGTAAGCTAACTGAATCAGATGTTTCTGGTTTTAAGACATTAAACAGGTTCCCTGCTGCCTATAAAAAATTGGTCATGGGTTATTTCTGGCCCAGGAAGGAAAGACCTGCAGAGAAGCCAGTTCCATGCAAGGTGAGTGGGACGGGGCAAACAAGTAGGCATGAGCCTGGCTTTTCTGAGACGGAGGTAGGAAATGCTCACTAACTAGAACACAGAGACGCGGCTCACGGCTTTTCACCAGGCTTATTACCCCCTCTGTCTGTGCTCATCTTGGCCAGGACACACTCATCCAGAAGTTCTACAAGTAGAATGAGAGAAGGGTACTCAAGCAATGACTGGCATGCCTTCACTGGTAATTCCATTTTTGGAACTGCTAATTTCAGATGTGATGATTTAGCTCATTGAGTCAGGCTGCAAGAGACCAGGAATTACCCAGTGGTGGGCACTTAGCTGAGGCCAAGGCTCACTTAATTAGGATTCTGGCACGGTTGGTGGGAATATTTACTATTGCTGTGAATAGTAAATCATAAATGTTAAATTACATTCAACCTCAGAAATAACTGCAAAACTTCTCACAGCATAGATAATCAGGCAATCATTGAGATGGTTATAGTTCTCACAGGCCAGTGTCACTTTGCTGGGAGGCCTGCCTGTGCTCTGAGCTATAGTCTCGTTTATCCCAGCCCCATTTTTGTGTATTTTGCTCCAGTAAATAAGAATAAATGCTTAGATTTTTTTTTTTTAAAGAACATAAAACATGTGGTCTATTTGTTTAAACTTTAGGTTTAAAACTTACAGATGGCTAGTTAAACATTAAATTCGTAAATCATTAAAAAGATAAAAATGATATCAATAATTTTCCGCGATCATGCTGTTATAGAAAAACAATGGACTGGAAGTTTGGAAAGTTGGATCTAGGTCTTCTCCCTGCTTTTCGTTTCTCATATAATTTGTGGAAAGTAATTTACATTTTCCTGGGTCCCCATTTATGCAACTGTAATTTAAGAAATTGTTAACAATTGTTGCTAGGGTTCCATTCAACATTCAAGCAGTAAAAATAATATGCTCGCCTGTAGTTTTAAACATTCATTTACGAAGGCACTTTACCGAATCTTTGCACGAACTGGGAAGGCTGTCTGTGCACGTTTCGCTGAGATGGGAACTTAGGGAAGCCAGGTGTGCTGACTTAGGTCATACACCCAGAAAAGGGCATGGGAGATCTTCGTCCCCACATCAGCCTCTGTCTATTTTAATCAAATGATCCACAGTGAGTGAGGTAAGATATTGGAGTGAGTAACGCTCTTAGCTGGACATGGAGCCCGAAAGCCTGAGCTTCAGAAGTAGAACCTTTATTTGTCCTTTCACGTATCACAGCAAATGCAGTTTCATGTGTGTGAATTTCACTTGAACTTTTGCAAGAGGTTTCCCCTTTCCTGAATCTCTTAGCTCTCCTCTGTGGCAGGACAAAAAGATCTGGATCCCTGTGATCTTGGGAGCACATACTCTGGGTTGCCTGGATAGTGAACCAGTTGGGAAGCCCTTCCCCTTCTAGTCAAGGAGGTTGTAGCCTAAGTCTGCTTCCCGTAGGGCTGTGGTCCCTCTCCCCTGATTTTGGGTGAAAAGAGGACCTCAGACAACACCTGTAAACAGCTGGTCCCTTCACGAAGCCCATCTGGTGCCCTAAGAGTCTGACTTGCCTTCACCAACAAAGTTTCTACCATTCTTGCCCTTTGGGAGGCCAGGGGAACAAGGGGTTCCTTAGAACTAGACCCTTGCTGTGTTCAGTCCAACAGTGTGGCTTCAGCATCTCTCTCTGAGGGCCGATGGGGTTGGGGGGACTTACATCTTCTCTTTTGATGACGTCTGCTATGAGCCTCTCCAATAAAGCCCATCATAACCCTGCCCTGTGGTGTCCAAGACTTCGACTTGAGGTCTGCTGGTCCAGGGCACGGAGGAACTCACTTTCCACAGCCTGTTTTCATTTCTAAAAGATTCATTTGGAATCATTAAAACTTGCAGCGAAAATCATAGAATGAAGAAATGTCAAGAGCTATGTATCCCCTGCTATACAATTTGCAGAATGTTTTCATAATCTATATTCCCATTTGCTCTCATACTAGCCTGCCGATCAAGATTTATTTTTATTATGCAGACAGCAAATCTAAGTTTCAGAGTGGTAAAAAGCCTCCCTGACAGTGGCAGATCTGGGCCATATTTGAAGCGTCCACAGAGCAGGCCCTTTGTCGGGGGCTGAATTCAAAGACCAGCAGGCAGTCACCCAACGTTGTTCTCTTTTTTGTATTAAATAGGGAAGAGATCATCTTAATAGCTATTTATTGTAACCATATTCATTACATGTTTCAGCTTGCTCAGGATATCGTGCCTCTATTAGGGGACATTAGACAAACTTTATAGAGGTGGAGCCGTGAGGGCGGGCGGTGAGGGTGTCTTCCCTGCTACTCAGCCTGAAAGGGACCACACACCAGCTGGTGTGTGTGTGTGTGTGTGTGTGTGTGTGTGTGTGTTGAATTCAGGTATTCTCTTAGAAGTAAGTGATTTCAGATGCGCATACATTTCTCTGAAATCTCTATTTCTGATCAGTAATCCCATTAATGGTGCCCCTCCAGATTTAGACAGGATGTTAAGCCAGCACCTCCAACTTAACCCTTCAAAGCCAAACTCATCATCTACTTGCTGAGAGCTGTATTCCTTAGCCTGATGAGTGGCTTTGCTTCCACTCCATTTCCAGGTACCCAGGGGGGAGCTTGCCCAGACTCCTCCCTTTCTTCTCATACAGGCCTATCAAGTCCTGCAGATACCACTTCCCAAACATCTGGTACATTTTCCTCCTTTGTGGCTGTGCCTTTGTTCCCCTTAAGCCTTTGATGCCTTTCAAGGACTGTGTGACACCCTCCCCCCACCTCTGGCCTACTCCATCAGGCCTACCTCCACTGGGCTCCTGGCTGATAAATCCAGACTCCCACCACCCTCAGAAAAGAATGGAAGCCCCAATGTTGTACCGCCCACAAACTGGGCGTGACTGTGGCTTCTCTCCTCTCCACATCACATTCCAAATCCACTTCACTGATGGCTCCCCAAGCTGCCCGGGGCTGTCTCATGCTTCTCCTCCAAGATGATATTGCAAGGAAGAGCGTGCCCAGCAAATTCTTATTTCTCTTTCAAGCATCTTTTTCCAGTGAGGACCTTACTAACCCTTCCCTCTACTCCCGCAGTTGGATTTAAATTTTCTTTTTTCTTTTTTTTAAAGATTTTTATTTATTTGAGAGGAAGAGAGAGAGCAAGAGAGCACAGGAGCAGGGAGAGGAGAGGCAGAGGGAGAAGCAGACTCCCCGCTGAGCAGGGGGCCTGACGCAGGGCTCAACCCCTGGACCCTGGGATCATGACCTGAGCCCAAGTCAGATACTTAATTGACTGAGCCACCCAGGTGCCCCTAGATTTAAATCTTCTTCCACTTGTTGAATCCTGCAATGACTTCACCAGAACACTGATTGTATTATGCTATTTCGATGGGTTTTGTCCTCCAACTAGTTTTTGAACTCTTTCAAGGGCTAATGCTTGTTCTGTTTACCATCGTATTCCTAGCACTGACCACGATGTCTGACAAAAATGAATTTCACTTGGATGCATGCACTAGATTTTCCTTCCCCTGAATATTCAGCTGTCCTCCATGGTAGGACGAACACTCTGCATTGCTAGACAAGGAACCATCTGGGACAGTGCTCCATGACTCCTACTTGGAGAGAATGCACTCAAAATCAGCTTCTGCAAGGCAGTGGGACTCAACATTGAAGACACAAATGAATCCGAGTCTATGGAACTTGCTTAAGGACATATGGCCAGTAAAAATGGACAATAGGAACGTAAATCAAGGCAGGGATTCTTGTTCTTGACATTCACTGTTGGGTCCCCAGTACCTAGAAGAGTTGTTGGCACATACGATTCAATCACTATCTCCTGAGGTAATGAGTGACTGACTGAATGAATGAAAAGTTAACTTCAGAGCCCTGTGCCTTTGGTTTCTACCCTCCTGACTTCCAGTTTTGGTGGAGTGTGTGAATATGTGTGTAGAGACATCTTTCGAACAAATAAAATTAAAAACAGTACCATGAGTTTCTCTTTACACTAAACCACAATTAAAGAATGATGGTAGCTATTTCCACATGCAGGTACATTTATGCAAAATTCCAAAACATTGAGATATATAGGCTTAGTAATTCATTTCATTTACTAAAAGAAAAATGGCTTTTAGAAAATACGTAGACACCCGCCCTGGAAATCATATAACTTTACGTTCAGAATTATTTTCAGTTAACTGGTAGAATGAATGTGTCAATTGTCCGAAATAGAGTGAAACACAGGCAGACCAAAGTAGACTGTGTGTTCTTGAGAAAATGCAGAGCCAGATCCCTGCGCTCTACTGCTGTCCAGAAGCAGGAGAGGAACACAGAGAGCCCTCCACGTTCCCGACATTGTGAGAAGCAGGTGCACAATGCGTGTTTCTGGGCAGAGCCCTCCTTAGGTTTATAGTCTTCCACCGAAACTTCTGGGGCCTCCCTTTTTCATGCTGAATGACAGCTGATTTTATCTTTATCTATTACTGACACAGACCCAGCTATTCACTGTGGAGCAGAACAAAATCCAGGAAAGGGATGAAAGAAACCCGGAATAGATCTTTCTTGAACAGATCTGTATTGGAGTTACAAACAGTTAAAGGCAGGAAGGAAAGGGAGATCCAGGAGCACTGTTGCTGAAGATAGAGCAAGGATGACTTTTTCCTTTTCCTCCCCCCCACCCCCTTCTTTCTTGTGCAGCTACTCAAAGCAAACAGGTTAGGAAGTGGAAGCATTCACGAAGGAGACTGTTCACCGTCGATGCTTCGGGATCCCTGCCCATGGCCATTCCCTCTACTGTTACAAAGCACATTTCACAGTGTAAATCACCTTCTGCTACATGGCTCATTATTCTTCTCTCTGAATAAAATACGAACACATCAATTATGCATCCACTTATTTCTAAATGGACACCCTCGTAACACTGACCTCTCTCTGCTTTTGTATTTTTCAGTGCGTTCCTGACATTTGTCACCTGGGTTAGCTCCCAAATACTGCTTAACCCATTCTCTTATTATTTCAGCAATTTTCAAATGCTCTCTTCTACGGAATTAGTCTGACCTGAAGGCACACTGGGAGGGGAGCTTGCACTTACCACTGCTTGTAATCCGCGTCACAGTTACAGTAGTATTTGGGGTCTGTGCAATTCCTCTCGATGCCGCAGGCACACTTCTGAATGCCGGGTCCGGAGCCACCCCAGTAGTAGTGCTTCTCGTTGGCTTTGCCGACCCACCATGTATAAGGGCTTCCGTCTATGAGAAAGAGGAAAGACACAGTAAGGTAGATTAGGCTGACCACGTTGACGTCAACCATACACCCCAATCCCAAGAGGCAGCGCTGCACCCTGCAGGCCAGATATCACTTTACCCTCTTACAAGTAAGGGTACTTCAATCAAAGGAATATTTAACAAGAAATACAACAGGGAATGGTAAGTCCAATTTTTCCACCAGGATAGGCAGCTCTTTCCCTGGAAGAAGTCTGGCCATTCAACATTCAGTAACTTAGGTGTCTATGCAGTAGATGGGCTGGCCAGATGGGGACTTCCATGATGAAGGCATATAGACGGGGCACTGATTCTGTAAATTACAGGTAAGTTCATGACTAGTTGTGCTTCTCTGGGAAGTGATAGGGGGGATCATACACTATCAGAGTCAAATGACCTTCATTTGTCTCAGTCTGATCCCCTTGTTTTATAGGCAAGGAAACTGAGGTCTAGAAAGCTGAAGGGATTCTTTCAATCACATTGCAGATTTGTTCCCAAGCCAGAAATCTGACACTCTATCTCATAAGACATCATGCAATGCTCTTATACAGTACATGTGCTTTCATTATTTGGCCTAATATTCACTCATGTATTCACTCATTCATCCAATCATCAGATATCACTTGAGTTCCCATTGTGTGTTAAACATGATAAGAAACTCAGCAGAATTGATGGAAGGAAATGATACAGATTGAACTTAGTAAGATTTATGACACACAGGAGCCCAAGTGAAGGAAAGGAGGCCATGAAGGAAGGTTTCCTAAAGATGTAAAATATTTGAGCTATGTGTTGAAGGCTCAATGGGCATTACCCAGGTGAATAAGGCTGTAAGAGAGGTAAGGGCTTGGAGACAGAGGCAGCAGAAGGTAAGAGTCAGAGAGATAAAGTTCTATACGGAAAACATATGTAGGAAGTGTACAGATAGAATACAGTAAAATAGGGCTAAAGAGGTATGTTTGAAAGGGCAGCAGGGGTAGTAGTAATAGTAGATGAGGGCCTCACACAAAAAACTCTTTTTTCAAATAAGAAATTACTTTGCATTGGTTTATTCTTGCTTTTCAGTGTTTATCTCCTCCCAACACAAACAGACTGAATGTCATCCTGTAAGTAATGTGAACCAATTAAAGGATTTTATGCAGGCAATTATCAAATGTGTATTTTAAAGATCTACAAAATAAGATAAAAGACAGATTTCTGGGGGTTGAAGTCAGGGAGGCCAGATGTGATCTCCTATGTTAACAGAGAAGAAAATAATAAAAATAGAGTGGAAATGGAAGGAAGATAAATTAGAAAGAAATTAGTGAGGTATAATTGGTGTAGGATTTTGGGATTAGGGTGGGAGTGAAGGTAGGAAGAAGGTATTGCGGAGTAATCTCCCCGCTTCTGGTTTGGGTGATATGTTTCGCAAAGGCAGATAAGAGGGTAGGTAGAAGATAAGAAGTTTAGGGAATGTCAAAGAAAGGATGATGAATTCAATACATAAAATAGTCAATTGGCTGTAAGAATATGGATCTTAGGAACATTCTCTGGGCTGAAAATACCATTTTAGGAACCATGAGGGTAAAAGAGAAAATGCTGGTAGCGGGAGAAATGCCACTGGAATTCATTAAATTACAGGAACATTTGGAGAAGAAAAAGAGAGGCAGACGGCCATCATGGAGGCCAGGAGAAGGACTAGTCAGAAAGGGTGGAGGGCAAATAAGCAAAGAACTTCTAAAAGACAGAGTGTTCGGAATTGCCAGATTTCATAGTGAAGTCCATGAAGATGAGAATCTTAACTTTTCTTTTAATTTGACAGCTGGAAGGTCACAGGAGACTTTGTTGAAAGGAGTTCGAGGTGAATGATGGCAAGATGAAGCCAGGTAGCAGCAGGCAGGGAAGGGAATGGAAGGGGAGGAGGGGAGGTCCTAGGAACAGCTTCTCTTGCAGGAAGCTGGGAGGTAATGGAATCTTTTTGGGGTGGTACCAGCCAGAAAGTGAAGGCCAGTCAATTAAAGTCTTCAGGTGTATGGCTAGAATTCCATTACGAGAACTCACCCTCCCTCTTGGGATGCTGCGTAGGCCTGTGCCAGCGTGAGTGCAAGTGCTCAGAGATAAAAACGAGGCAAGAGCCATACTGGAATTGCACAAAGATTGCTGCAGTACTGTCTTAGATACACCAATAGTTTTGTTTTTAAGGTAGATGGTATATTTTGATTATTGAAGTATAGTTGACCTACAGTGTTACATTAGTTTCAGGTGTACAACATAGCGATTTGACAATTCCATACATTACTCAATGCTCATCATGGCAAGTACAGTCCCATCCGTCACCACAATGTTACGACAATATTATTAATTGTATTCCCTCTGCTGTACTTTTCATCTTTGTGAGTTATTTATTTTATAACTGGAAGTTTGTACCTCTCAATCCCCTTCACCTGTTTCATCCATCTCCCACCTCCTTCCCTTCTGGCGACCATCAGTCTGTTCTTTGTTTTTATGACTCTGGCTTTTTGTTTGTTCATTTGTTTTGTTTTTTAGATTCCACACATAAGTGAAATCAAATGGTACTTGTCTTTCCTCGATTTATTTCATTTAGCATAAGACCCTTTAGGTCTATCCATGTTGATATAAATGACAAGATCTCATTATTTTATGGCTGAGTAATATTCTATCACACACACACTCACCATCTTCTTAATCCATTCATCAGACAATGGGCACTTGGGTTGTTTCCATATCTTAGCTATTATCAATAATATTGCAATAAACACAGGGGCGCATATATCTTTTCAAGTTAATGCTTTTGCTTTCTTCGTGTAAATACTCTGTATTGGAATTACTGGATCGAATGGTAGTTCTAATTTTTAACTTTTTAAGAAACCTTCATACTATTTTCCCCAGTGGTTACACTAATTTACATTCCCACCAATAGTACATGAGGGTTTCCATTTCTCTACATCTTTCCCAACATTGTTATTTTTGTCTTACAGATAATAGCCATTTGATTGGCATGAGGTGGTATCTCCCTGTGGTTTTTATTTGCATTTCTCTGATGATGAGTGATATGTTTCTTCTCATGTGTTTTTGGCCATCTTGATGTTTTCTTCAGAAAAATGTCTTATTCACATCCTCTGCCCATTTTTAATCAGATTATTTGGGTTTTTTTTTGGGTGTTCAGTTGTATAAATTCTTTATATATTTTGGATATTAACCCCCTATTGGCTATATCATTTGAAAATCTCTTCTCCTAGTCAGTAGATTGGCTTTTCATTTTTTGATTTTTTTTTTTTTTGCTGTGCAAAAGCTTTTTATCTTGTTGTAGTCCCTATAGTTTATTTTTGCTTTTATTTCCCTTGCCTGAAGAGACATATCCATAAATATGTCACTAAGGCTGATGTCCTAGAGATTACTGGCTATGTTTTCTACTAGTAGTTTTAAGGGTTCATGTCTTACACTTAGGTCTCTAATCCATTTTGAATTTATTTTTATGTTTGGTGTAAGAAGGTAATCCAGCTTCATTCTTTTGCATGTAGCTGTCCAGCTTTCCCAACAACTATAACTGAAGAGATTATCTTTTCCTCCTTATATATTCTTGACTTCTCTGTGGTAGATTAATTGACCATTTAAGAGTTGGTTTATTTCTGGGCTCTCTATCCTGTTCCACTGATCTAAGTTTCTTCGGGGGGAGTGTGTGTGCGTGTGCATGTACCAATATCACAATGTTTTGATTACTATAGCTTTGTAATGTATCTTAAAATTTGGGATTGTGATACCTCAAGTTTTATTCTTCTTTCTCAAGATTGATTTGGCTATTTGGGGTCTTTTGTGGTCCCACACAAATTTTAGGATTATTTGATTAGTTGTGTGAAAAATGCTTTTTTTTTTTGACAGAAATTGCACTGAGTAGTACAAACATTAATTCTTCTAATCTCTAAGCATTTGTTTGAGTTGTCTTCAATTTCTTTTACTAATATCTTATAGTTTTCAGAGTATAAGTCTTTCACCTCTTTGGTTAGTTTCATTGCTAGATATTTATAAGTTTTAGTGCAATTGTAAATAGGATTGTTTTTATAGTTATGAAACTCTTCTGGGAGGTTCGGGCTTGATGTAGTAAATGAACAAACACTCTGAACTTGGAAAAGAGTTAGGCAGTCTCCTACTTCATACACATTTCCAGATTTTCCACTTGTGTTGACTTAATTTGGAAAAGCTATTATTTTTTTTCCCTTTGCTAGATCACATATAGCACAAGAATTTTAAAAAATATATTTGACTTCATCTGGTGAATAGCAGAAAGGGAGATTTCAGTACCCAGTTCTGAAGGGAGGAAGAGACCAGCTCTTTGAGATAAGGGTCCACTCTGAAACCCTATCTTTTGCCTATTTGGGCCATATCCCAGAATAAAGAGAGCTGTGTTTGCTTTTTACATTCAAGGTGTGTTTTGTTTTCTTTCTGTTTTTTTTTTTTTTTTAAGATTTTATTCGGTTGACAGAGAGATAGCACAAGAGTGGGTAGAGTGTTTTTGGTTTGTTTGTTTGCTTGCTTGCTTGCTTCCCCCTTCTCTTTCCATCAGGGTAAAGAGTAAAGCATCCACATTGAGATGCTTCCTAGTGATGAAACCAACTAATAACAAACTGTTCTCTTTTGATGCAGTCAAGACTTCCAAAAAACAAGGCTTGAAAAATTCCATTTATGGAAATTATAAAATCTGAGCCAGGCCAGCTGGCCAGTAACATGAATAAGGTCTCTGTTGATTCTATCTCTAGGCCATGTTACAGGGAGGCGGCAAAGGTGGGCAGTACCATGTTGACCTTGCAAATGTCCCTGGGGTGTTCCAGACTACAACTTGACACCCAAAATGCAGAAACATGACCTAGATTGGTTATCACATCTATTTATCAGACTGCATCTCTTCAAGGTGACCTAATGCTAAGTTCTTTCCCTCAAAGGAAATTTTGGTTATTATCATTGTTTGGAAACTAGGAGATACCAACACATCCGGTAGAGGGGATGAAATGAACCAGACATCTCTGGAACTGGGGTTAATGGCCTGTCTAGCGGGAAACTCCCTTGTCCTACTTGTCATTCAAATAGCCTTTGGAAGAGTCTATATCTAAAACCTCAGCTCAATTTCAATTTATTTCTTCCAGCAACCAATAGAAACAACTTAACACTATTACATTTTCATTATGTGATGGTAAGTTGCATGAGTGAGAGAAGTTGAGTGTGGTTCAGCATTCTTTATAAAAATCAGAACGATGTCAGTCAAAGGAGCAAGGTAACTTTCAGTCTCTCCTTTAGAATGGGACTCTGAGAAGTGTGTGGTAGGGCAAATGGATGAGACAGCCCACGGATTCCTAAGAGGGAGTATGGAGAACCCCCCAGAGAGGAGGTTTCATTGCCATGTTGTTTGGGCAGTAGGTATTCCAGCAGGAGACCTCAAACTTGAGTGGGATCTAGGCTCTGAGCTAATCTTACTTAGCAGGACCCTCAGTTCCTGTAGGGAGAGACTCTTATTACATACCAGGGTGGGACCCAGCGGCAAGCTCTGCACTGACATTTCCCTTTTTCAGTGTAAGACGCACCAGGCTAGTGAGCAGCTAAGAGTGGCTCAATTTCCCAGTTCTTCCCCCATCCCTCACCTTTGACTCCAGTCACGTATGACTTATGGGGCTACTGTTTCCAGTTACTGTACTGCGATGCCAGATCAAAGCTATTTTGTTCTTCTTCCAAGAAAAATAAGCCATGAACAGAAGAACGCCAGTGAGAACCCATATACTAGGGCGAAAGCAAACTGTACCCTTTGTTATTAACACTGGCACATTTTGGTTAAATCACTGTAACTAAAATAAATCATTAATTTGACATATATTTTGTCTTCAGCAGGAAAATGGTTCAATTTGCATTGAACCAAGAATTGCCTAATTCCAGTGCTATGCTAATGAAGTGCTATGCTTTGCTTTACAAATCATTATTTACCTGTTACTTGGCTCTAGGGAAAAGCAGTTAAAGGTGATAAAAATGGAAAGACTCTCAAAAGACCATATTAATAAGTGGCTAGAAGAGAAATAATTTAATTATCCAGGGCCACGTGTTTAAGAACTCCTGTAACCTCAAAATATGAAGACTTCTGTTATATTCAGTGAGCTTAACTTCTGGGACAAGATTAGTCCTGATAAACCATATTTAAAGTAGACTAGAAGCTAAAGTATCAAAGTAAGGCACATTGTATTAAAACAACCAGATTATTGATTCAGTTAAATACATTCACTACACTGTTTGTACTCAGGATCAAGTTTCATTATGCTGAAGGGTTTATTACTGTTTCCAAGACTAAAGGGCCAGGAGGAAGGGAAAGAGGCCACCTGCTTCTCAGGACTTGAAGAAACCAAGAGACCCCTGGTTTACTTTCCCCACTAACAAGTTGAGAGAGACCTGAGGACAGGTGCATGGGGCCTCTTAATGAAAAGATGTGATTTTCCAGATGTGTTCTTTAAAACTTCTGGGCTACACAAAGTACCTTGATATCTGCTTAAACCCATATTATCATGGCGCACTCCGAGAGAAGACCCCCGTACGGTCCCTAGGATACTTAATTAGCTCCGCTCATCCCCTTCTAGAGGATATTAAAAACAGTAAAACAGTATCACAAGGCTTTATAGTCTCCAAAATGAAAACATAAAAGCATATTTTCAGCTTGATGAAACCTAGTTTTATTTTGTCTACTACTATCTATGCACGTCCGTATTCTGTTGGAGACTCAGGGGGCTCTTACAAACTGCAGCAGAAACCTGCCTTTCGGAGCTCTGCTCAGCGCCCCCTGCAGGCCGCTCCGTCACGGCACCCAGGCTGCTGGAAGCCCCCTACCCTGCAGGACGGATCCTGCTCAGAAAAGTCTCCATTTTCTCCTCTGTCCTGTCTTCAGGAAAGTACTACCGATTCTTTCCCCCTTCGCGAAACCAGTTTCAGCGGAGCACTCCTATCTGATGACGGCCCCCCGTACCAAGGCACACGCAGTGAGAATATGAGACATCTCTATCGGGCGGAATTCTAGACCGTAGGTACAAAGCACCTGTTACCTGTGAGAACCTTCCTTGCGAGGCAAATAACCACAAAAGTTCTGGGCTGGTGCAAAGAGGAAATCTGGAGGTGCTGTTGCTCATACAAAGCCCTCTAGAGCAATAATTTGGAAAATGAAGCGGGCCAAATTCCCCTCTTCCCGTCAGTAAGAGATATGCACCACCCCAGCTAAAGCAGGGGCTGACAGCTCCCCTTACCCCCAGGCACAGGCCGCCCGTCCTAGAGTTCTCTGGCTTAAATACAGGCAGCCCCTCTTCTTCAACATGGAGAGTCTGTCCCCATGCAATCACTTCTAAGTGGAAGTCTCAGGATTCTTCCAGAAAGATGAGGGCTGGGAGGTGAAGTCGTGGAGTGATTGCTTTTATATTTTTTCCCCCTAGCAAGACATTAATAGAGAAAAGGGTTTCCAGGTTACCTAAGAGAGGTTCCACCTGAGGTTCTGATCAGCACTCTCTAGATTCTTTGGCCTAAAAATAATATCTACTAAGAATCTCAGAGGGAGATCTGGGGACTCAGTTACTAATGTCCTGAAGAGCCTTATCATCAGATAGGTCTGCCATATCCCACCCTATCCTGACCTGAGGCAATGCCAGTGTGGATGGAGGTGATGGAATCCTGAGAGGTGGGTGCCCGGGTTCCACTGGAACACTAATCTAGGACTTCACTTTCCAGGTAAGATATGAAAAGGTGATACGGTGTTTACTGCAGTAACACCTCCATTTAAAATTCCCAGTTATATATATTTTTCAGAATACTCATTGTAACCTTTCTTTTTCCCAATTTCATACTGTGGTCATGATTCCAAATGTCTGGATTTTACTCTTTTGATTAAAAGCCTTAAAAATAAAGCAAAGCATCCTGTATCTTGGCATTCTACAGACACAAAGGCCTATCATTTCAAGCTGCCTATAAATTTTGTGAAATCAGCTTATTAAACCAGATAATAATATTCTCTTTGTCTCCCAGCCATCTGATTCTATGTTAATAGAAAGACCAAAGACTGAATCCAAAAGAGTCCCATAGAGTTCATACTACCGACAGTGTTGTGAAGTTGGGAAAACTCATACTTTTGAAGTTATAATATAAACATTCAATATGGTAGTGAAAGGTGAGCATTTATCTCTTTGTGATTGAATGTCACTAAACTCATTTGATTAGAGATGAACAGAAATGAATGCTATTGATTAGCCTCCCGATATATCTTTCAGGATTACGCTGGATTCTACTATATTTTATTAACTTGAATCAGGACTGAATTAGAAGTGGAGAATTGAAATTCAGATCAAAATGGACCTGAACTGAAATGTTAATTAAAAATTAATTTTACTGCATAATATTTAAATTTATTTTATTGAACTGAACTTAATAGATTTCAATCAAGGACTGATTCCACTGAGCAGAGTTTGATTGAACTGAATCAAATCACTCTGAATCCTATTCAAATGAATTAGATTTTATTAATTTGAATGGAACTGCAGTGTCAGATCAGACGGGAGTTCGTTATTCTGAGCAGTACTAAAGAAAACCGGATAGGCCAATGCACTTTATGTCAACCTGGCCCCAGGTTCCACAGAGGTCATGGCATTTGTGGTCCCCTCGGTTACTCCGGCTAATTCCTTTGTACCATGGCCCCAGGAACAGATGAGACTAGTAATACCAAAGCGATCAAATACAACCTCATGCTATTTGTAGGATTTAATAACATGCTTTTTCTAGTCTTTTCCACTGGAAAAACCTTGACCATTTATTTTAATGTTTCTTTTCCTCGTTATAGAAAAAAATTTAGAGGGAATTAAACTGGATATCAGGGATGATGATCTGATTGAGTACGAGCTTCTCCCTTTATTTTCATTTTCCATTAAATACTGTATTTATTTGTTAAAACATGTCTTACCCTGGGCCAATCATTTATACTGAAATACTTGGTATCTTGGACCTTCACTTTTATCCATTGATAGATAATAGATGCACATTAACTTATTTTATATTTAAAGGATGACTATAACTTTTTAAATTAGTAGCAAAATAGTGCTTTGGAACTGAAATGTCATGTTACATAATCAAGGAGCACATTTTTAGTGCTGGAAAGGCCTATTTGGGGAATAGGGGTGAAAACCCAATTCCCAATGTAAGCTTCTGAGTCAGCAGAAAGACTATTTTCAATAATTTACGATTATGAAAGTTTTATACCTTGATATATAATAAGGCATACACATAATAAGATGGAAGAAATATGCACAGGATGTTATAGGAGGAGGCAATGGTCTCATAGGTTCAGGCAATGTGTCCTGTAAGATTTTGGAGAAAGAAACAATTACCAAGGATCACGGAAGACTGGAGGGCCTCCATAAGGAGGCAGATCTGAGAGCATCTTTGATGGATCTAGAAAACCAGGAGGAAGTTATGAGCATTTCAGGATCTCCTGAATGACTGTGCCGAGGTATGAAGCTAGACATTTGACTTTTTCCTGGAACTATGTGGTAAATAGGCTGGTGGGGCAGTGTGGAGAAGTAGAATTTATGGTTGGAGATATAGTTTTGGGTACTTTCACAGTGTTTGTACTTTAGTTTTTAAGTAATGGGGAGTCTAAATAAAAACTTTAATAAAAAACTGTTAAAGGGTGCTTGGGTGGCTCAGTCGGTTAAGAGTATGACTCAATTTCAGCTCAGGTCATGATCTCACAGTCCTGGAGTCAAGCCCTGCATTGGCCTGCCTGAGGATTCTCCCTCTTTCCCTCTCACTGGGCAATGCCCACCCCTGTTCAGGTGCACACACACACTATACTCTCTCTCTCAAATACATACATACATACAATTTTGGATGTTAAAATATTTTACACATACATTTGTGTTATGTGTAACATATGTGTAACATATGTGTAACAAACAAAAACATGTTTGTTTATATGACAAATACAAGTCATATAAACACAAAGTTTAATACCTTTTTACATAAGGTATAAAGAATAAGAGACATGTTTAGTTTATCATCAGTTATTATGGTATATGGCTCTTTGAATATGCCACACTTTTTAAATTCTAATATTAATCAGCATTGGGCTGTGTCTAGTTTTTTGCATTTTCAACATGCTCTGTGAAAATGTCTAAGAGTTTATTTTTTATTTTTATTTTTAGTTTTTAAAGATTTTATTTATTTATTTGACAGAGAGAAACACAGCGAGAGAGGGAACACAAGCAGGGGGAGTGAGAGGGAGAAGCAGGCTTCCTGCCGAGCAGAGAGCCCGATGCAGGGCTCGATCCTGGGTCTCTGGAATCATGACCTGAGCCGAAGGCAGTTGCTTAACCAACTGAGCCACCCAGGTGCCTTGAAAATGTCTGAAGAGTTTTGAGCATGATCTTAAGCGTCATTCTTAGGTCATATGGTTTGTGCATTCTGAAATTGTTTATCCAAAGCACTGGTATAAATGCAGAATCCTACCAGCAGTACATAAAACTTTAAAATCCTTAACAATCCTTGGTATTATGCTATTAACTCGTGACAACTGGTGAGTGACAAAGAGTACATCTTTTTGGTTTTAGTTATACTTCACTGGTTACTTGTCAGATTGTTTGCCTTTCCATGTTTATTCATTTATCTTTCCTTATTTAAAAAAAATCTGTTCATATTTTTTGCCCATTTTCTTATTGATTTTTTTGTGTTTTATTGACTTGTAGAAAATGCTTAGGAAGATAATTTCTTAATAATTCTAATAACATAAATTTTACTTTTTCTTTTAAAGATTTTATTTATTTATTTTAGAGAGAGCGCAAGCTGGGAGAGGGAGTCTCAAGCCAACTCCTCACTGATCATGGGGCCCGATGTAGGGCTCAATATCATGACCCTGATATCATGACCTGAGCTGATATTTTTAATCTTCCCAAGCCTATATTCTTATTTATGAATAATGTTAGTTTGTTTCTTCCATTCTAGTCTATATCTCTTTGTAACTTCTTTTCTGTCTTAATGGTTATGACCTACTGCTCAGTGTTAAACTATATTGGGGATTAGGGTCTCTTCTACATTTACTGATTTTATGGAAAATGTTTTTAATGTTTAACCATTAAGTGTGATGTTGCTGTCATCTTTAAAAAACATTTCATCTTTTTAAGGGAGTTCTCTTTCCAATTCCTATTTGCTAATTTTTTAAACATCATATTTAATTTTATTCAATGCTTTGTCTACATTTAATGAAATGATAATATGTTCTTCCCCTTTTAGTTGTTATTGTGGTAAACTGCATTTGTAGATATTTTTTTAAATGATGATACTTGTAAAATAATCAACTTTGTTGTGATAAATCACTATTTATATATACATTGGATTCTTTGCTCATTTGTTTTGGAATTTTTCCAACTATGTTCATGAATGACATTGGCCTGGCAGTTCTCCGTGTTATACTATCACTATGCTTTGGTATCAAGTTAAAATTGGCTTCAAAGAATGGTTTGAGTACTGTATAAGATTGAAATCATTCCAGGATGCCTGAGTGGCTCAGTAAATTAAGCATCTGCTCAGGTCATAATCCCAGGGTTCTGGGATTGAGCCCTGCTCTGGTCTCCTTGCTCAGAGGGGAGTCTGCTTTTCCCTCTGCTTGCCACTCCTCCTGCTTATGCTCTGTCTCTCTGACAAATAAATAAATAAAATCCTAAAAAAAAGAGATTGAAATTATTCCTAAATTATCTGAGGCTAATAAAATTTAATGTCTTTGTTATAAGATCCCATCTATTTATATTTCCGTTCTTGCATATCTGCTGTACTTATGTGTTGTATTTTCTTGTTTTTTTTAAAATATTTTATTTATTTGACAGAGAGCAACACAGCGAGAGAGGGAACACAAGCAGGGGGAGTGAGAGAGGGAGAAGCAGGCTTCCTGCTGAGCAGGGAGCCTGATGTGGGACTCGATCCCGGGTCTCTGGGATCGTGACCCGAGCCAAAGGCAGTCGCTTAACCAAGTGAGCCACACAGGCGCCCCTGTGTTGTATTTTCTATAATTTTGTCCATTACATCCAAACATTTAAATATATTGGTAAAGAGTTGTATTTATATCCCCCTTTATCGTTTCTGTTTAGTGTTCTTTCTTCTGAAGTCTACTTAGAAGTTTATAGATTTTACTAACCTTTTAAAAGAATCAACTTTGTTGATCTTTTAAAGATTTAGGAGCATGGAGCCTGATGCAGGGCTCAATCTCATGACCCCGAGATCATGACCTGAGCGAAAATCAAGAGTTGGATGCTTAACTGACTGAGCTACCCAGGTACCCTTGTTGATCCTTTTTGTATATTTGATTTATAGTTCATTAGTTCCTACTTTTACATTTATCTGTTCTACTTTCTTTTTTAAAAGATTTTATTTATTTCATTGACAGAGAAACACAGCTAGAGAGGGAACACAAGCAGGGGGAGTGGGAGAGGGAGAAGCAGGCTCCTCACTGAGCAGGGAGCCCAATGTGGGGCTTGATCCCAGGACCCTGGGATCATGACCTGAGCTGAAGGCAGACTCTTAATGACTCAGGCACCCCTGTCTGTTCTACTTTATTTAGATATAGTCTAAAGTCCTTTGTCTGATTTTCAAGGTGGATGCTTAGCTCAATAGTTTTTAGCCTAACTTTTTTTTTTTTTTTAAGATTATATTTATTTAATGGACAGAGAGAAACACAGCTAGAGAGGGAACACAAGCAGGGGGAGTGAGAGAGGGAGAAGCAGGCTTCCCGCCTAGCAGGGAGCCCGATGCGGGGCTCGATCCCGAGTCTCTGGGATCATGACCTGAGCCAAAAGCAGTTGCTTAACCAACTGAGCCACCCAGGCGCCCCAGCCTTTCTAACTTTTTAATAATACCATTCTAGGAATGTTTCTTATATTTTGAACAGTATTGTCACTTTCATTTAGTGGTATGTTATCTAATTTTGATTATTAATTCTTCTGTGACTCAGATTATTTACAAGTGTCTTGTAAAATTTCTAACTGTATGTTATACTTTACGCTGTCATGTTTTAAAAGTGTCTTTTTAGTTGATTTTTAAAATTTATTATGATCATGGTCAGAGAAGAGAATTTACATAACACCAATAATCTAAAACTTGCTGAGATTTGTTTTATGGAGTTCAGTTTGTGGTCAATATTAAAAATGCTTTAAACATATTTGAGAAAAATTTATTCTCTAATTGTTCTGTATGTGCTCATTAACTCACACGTGTCGATGATGTTAATTAATCCTGTTGCCTAATAGGTAGCCAATAGCTATTAAAATTCAAATGAATTATAATTATATAAAATAAAAATTTAGTTCCTCAGTCCCCTAGTCACCTGTACTAGGGGCTCTCATACTGGACAGCAAACATTTCTGTCACCTTAGAAAATTCTTTTGAAGGTGCTACTCTGTATACTTAATAATTTAAAAATTTTCCTAATCTACAGTTACTCTTGTTTGTCTAAAAATGCCTTTATTTAGACTCTATTCATAATAGATGGCTTTCTGGCAGGTGTTTTCATGGGTGATGGTTATGTTCCCACAACAGTTTGAGAATATTCCGGTGGCTGTAGGTTTCCATTGTGAGGAGGTCAGTGGTCAGCTTACTGTCCATTCTTTCTGTGGGTGATCTGTATTTTCTTCCTGTCTCGCTGGCCATTTTCTTCGCTCTTGTTTGCAGACATTGTGACTTTTTAATCTGAATCTGCATATTTTCTTCAGTTCTGGTGAATTCTTGGCTAATACGGCCCAAAACAGGGCTTTGGCTTCTTTTACTTTATTCTTCCAGAACCCCAACTGGATATGTATTAGATGTTATTGATCTCCATTTCCTTGCTTTTAACCTCTTTTTCACATTTAACAATTCTTGGCAGATTTTGGGGAGATTTCCTTCAGAATCTGTTTTGCATGTCACTATTCTCACTTCAGCCGGGTAGAAACTGCTACTTAACCCCACCATGATGCTTTTAATTTTGATGACATTTTGATTTCTACTTTTATTTGGTTCCCATTCACATGACACTTCTTATTTTTGCTAGTGTCCTCCTTAAGCATATTTTCCATTTCCCCTTAAAAAAGCCGGCCGATCTAATAATTTCAATATCTTAAGGTTTTACAGGGCTAAAAATGCTATTCGGTATTTGCATTGATGCACAGTTATGGTGTCTTGTTTCCCCACACACTTCATGGTCATTTTTTTCCTTTGGGATGATGTTCCTTGGAAATGTCTCTGTGGGAATTTTCTGAAAACCCACTAAAGCCGTGTCCCTCTCAGATAATTTGCATTTGCTTTTATCGGATACCTGGGGATATTACTCAGCTGGGGCCTCTTTAGAATATATTCCCTACTCGATTTTTTTTCCTGCTCATATAAACAGTGTGATGTGGCCCTGTAAACATGTGTCAGACCTGGCTTTTCGTCACACACAGCATCAAGGGATAATTTCTTTCTCTTTCTCTTTACCCCAAGCCAAGGTACAGACAGTGAAAATTCCTATGCTCTCTTCATTGGCAGGGTAGGTTTTTAGTTTTAATTTTTAGTTGTCCTCCCCCCAACCCCAAGTCTTGACCTTCAAAATCTGTTTCCCATAAAGGGATGTTTGATACAACTCATTGCCTGGCATGGTCGCTTTTTCCTCCACCGTCGTGGAAACTGAATCCGTAGGTTGCAGGGAACTGGCAGAAGCCCCGAGGCCAGCTTCCGGCTTTTTAGCACACATTTATGCGGCTGGTCCACGGTTTTGCTTCATTTTTGGCCCCTAAGGATCTTCCTCACTTTCACGCGAGCTCAATTACACATTTCAAAGGCTTTTTAAAAATATTTTTTTCATGCATTTTAAAATGTTTACAGGGAGGGCTCTTCTGATACCTATGCAGCCTTAATCCTGTGGTGGAAGTCTGCTACTGTGGGTTTTAAAGTGGGTGAGAAGCATGGCCAATGTGATGTTCTGGAAGTCCTAGGAGTGGGGCAATCAAGACTCCAAGTCCCATGAACATGGCGAGTCGCACAACAGAAGCAGAGGTAAATTTGCCGTAAAAGGAAGTCAGTGGGATTTGGGGACCCGATGGAATAGTTGGTGGTGATTCCCTGGTTTTAAGATGAAGGAAGTAGGAACATTTTGAAAGATGCTTTTATTTCAGAGGAGGGTACTGGTTTGGGGAAAAGAGGCTCAGCTTGATTTTACATAGGGTGAGTTTAAGGTGGTGATGGGGCTAGTTCTACCTGATGAGGCATGATTCAGGAACATTCGTGAGGTGCTACCAGAATCTAGTGCCCTGCGGGCAGGGACATGACAGTCCTGTAATGTGTGAGCTAGTCCTGTATCACAAGTAACTGCCCACCCCAGATGCCAATAGTTTTCTGGTAGAGAAGTCTTCTAATACAGCAACTGTGAGAATAGACAGGAGACAAGATTGTGACTTCAAGAGAGAGATCGGAGCCTGAACTGCCCATCTGTGAACCATTCCATAGTGATCACAGAGCCGAGAGAGGGAATCCCTACTAGCATGGGGCGGGGGCCCAGCTAGGTCCTTGCCTTGAGGTGTGCCCAAACCAGCAGAGGAGCAAAGACTTGAAAAGTAGTCACCGTAAGGAAAGAGAATCAAGGTATGTGTGTTTTTTATTTTTCCTTAAAGACTGTATTTATTTATTTGACAGAGAAAGAGAGATTGAGCGGAGGGAGAGGGAGAAGCAGACTTCCCGCAGAGCAAGGAGCCCCATGCGGAACTCGATCCCAGAACCCTGGGATCATGACCTGAGCCGAAGGCAGATGACTCACTTACTGAGCCACCCAGGCATCCCAAGGCAACGTGGTTTAAAGAAAGCTTACTTCTCTGAAATCTCCCATTCTCATTCCGCGAGGTAAGTTACATTTCTCTCCACGTTGTGTTAAGCCACAAGCTGTACAGACCTCATCACTGCGTTCGGCGTTCTGTACAGCAACTGTCTGATTCGCCCCTCCCCCTACACACAGGAAGCTGGATTCTGCACCTCCGGCTTTTAGCGGGGTCCTAGGCACACACATGACTACTGAATGTTCCAGAAAGGTGAAGGATAAAGCTTGACCAACATGACTGCACTAGAGGATTAGGAGGTCACTGATGAACATGAAGGGCACTTTTTAGGTTTCAAGTGATCACGCTTCAAGAGATCAAAGTGATAAAGATGCAAGTAAGCAAATGTGACTGATCCAAATGGGGAAGCCACGTGAGTGTGAGCAGAGAGAGAGGGCGGCCAGAGATGTGAGCAGGATAACATAGATTCTATAGGGCAGCAGGGTCTTGAACAATAAGTATGGTCAAACGTCAATGAACAGAGAGGAGAAGAAGAAAGGTGTATCACTGGACCAATACTGATCGAGAACTATAGTCGCTATGACGACTCACACTGTTTCTTCCCAGCATGCCTGAGTCAGCCCCACATAAACACTGCCTGGGAGAAAGTCTCAGGCTGAGTTTCTTAACTCCAGCCCACTCTGATGAAGACATTACTGGGAGAGTCATGAAAAGGACAAGAGGAAATCTTAAAGCCAAGGATTTTTGAACAAATCCTGTCTTCTCGACGTTTGACAAAATAAAAAAAAAAATACGGCAAAAAACACAAAACCCTGATTATCCTTGACCTTGAACCATGCTGTATCTAAAAAAAAAAAAAAAAAAAGCAGCCATCCTTAAACAGCACAGCAAGACACTTGAAAGCTGCGCGACACCTGGGGTCACATCCAGACCTGCTGTTCACCCCTTTCATGGTCATGGGACAGCAAGCCAGCAGAGTCACACACTATCCATCCATTACCTGGCCCTTCTCCCAGGGAACTAAAATACTAAAGCCTTTCTCAATGGCACAGCAGTTAATAAAAGTGGCACAAATTCAAAGTCCTCCAATCTCGCAGAAGAGCAGCGAGATGACAAAAAATTCAATAACAGTAAGTGTCAGATTTTTCAAGTGGGTAAAAGGGATACTTATTTAAACAGTGAAACCTATAAAATTTGCCCTCATTCTTTTTTTTCCTCCTGACAACAAGTGAACTGAACACCCAAAGCACAGGATAAATTTTCCCTTGTAAGTCTTTAACTAAAACTTGCTTTGTTAGCCTGCTGATTAACCTGCCGATATTAAATGAGATTCTTCAGTGACCATCGCATTAAGTCAATTAGTCACTTTTTTTCTGGCAAGGCAACTGATTTCAGTTTGATTGTAATGAATGTAACAGATTATACAATATTCAGATATTCCTTTTGGTTACTGTTGCGTCGTAGTCCTAGATGAGTAATCTTATTAAGATGTCTGTTAGGAAGTCAAAGGCAAAGGAGCAAAGCCACCTGCCCTCCCATTTAAATTGTTCATTTTTTTTTATAACCGGCCTTGACACAGTATCCCACTTTTTATTAAACATCAGCTGCTCTATTGATAACCCCTTGCTTGTTGCAGAGCTTTCTGTCCTTGCTAGAACCCTTCCCTCTTCCCCGCTCATGCTTTGTCTTCTTCAGGTTTCAACTTAAATGTCACCTCCCTGAAGATGATGTCCTAGACCACAGTAGCAAAAGTGGGTCCTTCCTATTATTCCCGCTCGGGGCACTTGGTTTTATTTGATTGCACTACTTATCACTATGTGTGACGGTGTCACTTCTTCACTTGCTCACTCTCTGTGTTCTCTAGCTGAAGGAAGCCCCACGAGAGCAGTGACAATGACATTCCATGATTATTACATCCTCCGCTCTTAGCCAGACACAATATTTTCTTGCTGAACTTACACATGGTAATTATTTTTGCCGTGCAAACTGCAGAGATGTCCAAAGTAGTTTCGAGCCTATTACTGAACTTTTAGTGCAAGGCAGCGCCGGATGTCCAAGCAGAACGCACCGTGTGTTCTGCTCTCCATCTCAGTAGAAGGCGGGGCCTCACCCCATCTCTTACTGCTCATTTGTTATTAGTCACCTACTCCATCACTCGTCCTTCTCAGAATGCTTTGAGCCCCTGCCCATTTTCAGCCTGTCCCCTCCATGCCAATGCATCACATGGTCTCATCGTCCCTAATGAAAATTTTTTAGTAGGTCCTGCTGCCTCAATACCAAATCTGACCCCCAAAACCTTTACAACAAGGGCTCTGCTTGCTGATGGGGTCTTACCTCCTGCTGACACATCCCAGTCTCTGGACACAAAGAACTGGTCTCGGTTCCCAGAATACGTCTTGCTTCCCTGTATCTCCATGTTTTGGTTCAGGCTGGGCTCCCAGCCAGGGCTCGGTGCGTACCTTCAGATCCAGTGTCACTGTCTTTGGGAGTCTGATGCCTGTTCTATTCTCCCTCCCCCACCCAACACAGATTAAGTGACCTGAACTTTATTTAAGAAACAACAAACATTTGATGGGCTATTATGGGCTAGGTGCTGCGGACATACAATGAGAAACCAAAAAGGTCCCTACGTTCTTAGCCGCTGGTAGCCCGATCAGGCCAGGCAGACAGGGAACAGATGGACCATTTCATTACAGAGAGCCATGCTGTGAAGGATCTCTTTTGTAAGATCCCTTTGTACCCTCGGCAAACCGTCCCCTTCCCCACTCTCCCCCGGCCAGCAAAGGCACACATCAGGGAGTCTTCGTCTTGTCTCTAGATGTGCCCTCCAGCCTGGCCTGTGTGCTCTTTACTGGTAGGGCTGCAGCTTCCTCCTCTCTGCACTTCCCTCACTCTGTCCATGTCTAGGGTGCCAGCCCTCCAGGCCTGTTGGCAGACAGAAGGGATGACTGAGTCGCTGCTGGAGGGAAATGACTGATGAGCTGGTCCCACTGCTCTAAATAGTTTCCTTGTGTCCATGTTGATACCTCTAGACTGGAGCGATCTCCAAGGGTTGTCAGACCGCGGCAAGCCTCTGCTCACCGCCTACCTGGCATTCCTCTCACTGAGAACAGAAGTGGAAGTCTTACCACATTCCCCTCTGACTTGCACTCCTGCCCACTTGTGTCCCCGCTCTAATTTCATCCGCTCCCCTCCTCCCCTGCTCACGCTGCTTCAGGCGCTGTGCCTGCCCTGCGTCCTCAATCACCCATGCACACCGCCACCTCAGGGCCTTTGCAGGTGACATTTGCACCTGGACTTGTTTCCCTAACGTCCCCTCACCCTCTACCCTCCGATGTTGCTCAAATGTCACCGCTTAATAACCTACCTAAAATGGCATCTTTCCTTTCTCCCTACCCCCATCCCCCCCCCATTTACTCCTCAGCATTTATTATTGCCGGATATGTTACACACTGTTGTGTTTATTGCTTACTTTTGGTCTCCCCCTCCCACCCCACTGGCATTTGAGATCCATTACAGCTCAGCTTTTGTGACTGATGACTGAAAAGTAGTGTCTGTCCCTAACAGGTGCTCAATAAATATTTTTCAACTACATGAATGTAAATCATTACTTCTATTTCCCCTTTTCTTATCCAAACAGATTAAAAAATAAAAGGAAAAAGAAAAGAGAACAAGATTAAGAAAGCATATATACATTCTGGATTCTGCTGTTGGGGGATCTTACAATTTGTTTTTGTTTGTTCTGTGGTTACTTTCACTATTCTTTACAGTATCAACGGTTAGTTGATTTCACCTGGGGCAGCGTCATTCTACCCGATGACAGTTTCTCGGGGCTTCCGGTGATCCACGAAATACTGCAATTTGTCTCTGAAAGGTGATGGCAATCATGTCATCTGCGGAACCATCGCAGTCAGCACTGGTGGACATAACTGCATTTATCTCTCAACGAGTCTCATCTGTTAGCAGTGATCTTATTGGCAATCCCTGCATCACTTCTTCACTCTGTATCATGTCCTTATTCTCTTCTTAGCAGTGCTGCAGTCAAACTGCGATCCCGAGTCTAGTTGATCAGGTAGCTTCATAGTTCACTGACCTTTTTAAAAACAGCAGTAAACCGGGACTTGTTTTGACAGATGTAATAGACTCTGGTTGTGCAGGTTGTCTTGATGTGGCAAGGGTGGGGGCACACCGAGCCCGCGGGGTGTGCATTAGGCTGCGTGAGACTTGACTGCAGGGAAGGGACCATAGTCTGAGTCACACCAGGATCCCTATATTCTGGGAGATCCTGGGATAGCCCACAGTCAATGAAAAGCCAGCACAATTTTCTACATCTCTAAGTACATTCAGAATCATGACCCGAGGACAGATAATTTTGCTAAAACAAGAGATAAATTTCAGTTGCATGCAGTCTATTATATTTATAACAGCAGGTAAATCTTAGTGTAAACAAAGGATGGCTGAACATATTTGTTGAAACAAAGAGCTTTCTATGGAATTGTTCATTCATCTATTGGGACACTGGATTTCCTGGGTTCTATCATCTAGTCTCTATGTATTTTCGGGTTAGAGCAATGTCTAACAAAGGCATACCCTGACAGCTCCCGAGGACAGTGCAGAGACCCATGGCATAAGGCAAGTGAACTCGATGAACTGTTACAGCCCAGCTCATAATCAGAGGCCTTCTTCTGGGGAAGGAAAACCACATCTTCCCCAGCCTGCACCTCAGTCCCCTTAGGTCATGGTAACATCTCCAGCAGAATGTACAGAGATCCACAAGGGTGATGGGCAGAAGCCGAGAGCCTCTCACAACAGAGCTCTGTTCTAACTGTGGACGTGAAGACTGATGGGGAAGCATCATCCTGTCTAGAAGCAGCTGATTCAGACACCTGCTGCTTGTGAGTGGAGTCCAGAAAATGCTGTCCCCTCCCATTCAGGCTTTCAGACCTTGCGTATTCCAGCAAGTGGAGGCTTACTGGTGAAACAGGGATCACGGAGAAGTGAGCACCGAAGCACGAGTCAGGAGGTGTGACCTGACTTCTCCCTCTGTTATGAGGTTCATGCTTCATTTCTCCCTTCCTCAGCTTCTCTCCTGCTCCATAACATGGGGCACTGATGTCGATGACCTCTGCTTCTGGGTTTACTGCAGCAGGATTCTCTGATTTTTCTGTGTATTCGGAGGTGACCTAAGTGGTTTATGTGGCAGCATCGTATTTTCTGTAATTTTCACAGCTGTAGCAACATGACTCACTTGTTCCCACTACCAAAAATATGCTTTTCCTTTCTTTGCCAGATTAGTACTTATTCTTTACATCTAAACATTGTCTTCCCATTCAAGTTCTCTCTGAGCCTCCCAAGCAAAAGGATGTGCATTTCTCTATTTGACGGAGACAGACACAGTAAGAGAGGGAACACAAGCAGGGGGAGTGCGAGAGGGAGAAGCAGGCTTCCCACTGAGCAGGGAGCCCAATGCGGGGCTTGATCCTAGGATCCCGGGATCATGACCTGAGCCAAAGGCAGATGCTTAATGACTGAGCCACCCAGGCGCCTCCTTCTAAGATTGAGCCTGTCGTAAAGTCAGTAGCCATCTCACTTTATCTTCATTTCTCTGCCTCTGCTATATCCCGCGATTATCATTCAGTATTACACAGTAGGGGGCTACACGAATCCAAGCCTGCAGCTTCAGCACACGGCTGCAGAAATGCGGCCACCACGGAAGTCCAGGCCACCTCCTCACCTGCACTCCAGGCAGCCTACCTCCAACTGAACGCCAGCTGCTTTCATCCAAATACACGCATCCACGTGTGTCTGTGGTCTAAGGAGTGTCATGGTCACTCTTCGGCTGAACTTGCCTTATTTCACAGAGAAGTAGAGGCGATCAGAGGGAATGTCTGCAGTTCTCTGCGGCCAACAGGTAAACCTGCCTCCACAGGTACCGCCCTCTAAAATTTCTCTGACCTCTGTCCTCTCCGCGGTCTTACTTGGGGTCCAGCCCAGCCCCACCTGCCCAGGAGCTGTGCGTCATTATTTCTACCTCTTGTACAGTAAACCTTTGCATTGAAAAATTTCTGAAAGGGTGGCCTGTCTTGGATGTGCTTGTTTCCTCTCGCCCTGCTCTCTTCTGTATGGCATCTTCTCCAGTCATTCTATTCAGAGGGCCATAGGAAGACTAGCCCTCACTCTGACCTCTTATTGTAGCCAAGGACTGCTTGCATCCTTCACTTTACCAGCTGCCCCAAGAGCATTTCCTGCTCAGCAGCGCCGCCCTCAGTCTTAAAGCGATCATTACATGTATGTCACGATTTCTCTGGGTCCTGAGTCTCCTTCTCCAGTTGCTATTTCTGTCTCTGGATCCTCTTAACAGATTTTGCTCCAACAGTTCAATGTGGGTGTTCTCCACGCCTCTCTTCCTGGTTTCCTCTCCTCATGCTCTCTGTGCAACCTCACCTGCACCCAGGCCTTCCACAGGCACACGCCTCAATGGGGCTTACGCTTAAACCAGCTCTCTCCTCTGACATCCAAGCATGATGTATCCAACTTTTTATTTCACACCCCCACTTGGATAACTCCAATTAGGTATCCAATTCAAGCGCAATTAAGAATCAGGATCCTCCCATCTCAATCTGGTCCTCTTTTAGGACTTTGGATCTCCGATAGTGATTCATGGAGCCTGACCACGCATAGAACCTTGCCTACTGTTGCTTTTGCCCATGAGGGGAGCTTGGGAGCAGCTGCCTGCCTGTGCAGGGACAAACAGAATCCCAGAGAAGAGCAGGAGTCCCACGCTGAGGCCGGCAAGTGCAGACCGCTTTCTAAAGAACACCCTCTTCTTTGGAGCTGAGAGGCCAGAGGAAACACGAATGCTGTGGGAGAGAAAAGGTTTTCTCCCATCTGTGAGAGGAAGGCTGGAGAACTGGGTCTCATCACTGCTGCTTTTTATACTTTTAAACTTCATTTTTCACACTATGTTTAGACAGCAGGCACTGGCTTCTTCAGGGACTGTCATTACTCACACACTTAAGAAAGACCCAAGTGTCGGTGTGTCACGATGGGGATAATGTCCCCCCAAACAGCTCTACCCATCTCTAGCCCTTGGTTCCACTCCTGGACGGCCACCACAGAGGCTGTGGGAGTGGGCAAAACACTCCATCCTGCTGCTGTATTTTTCTGTTTACTCCAGAGCATGTGTCCGTCTCCGGAATCATTCGTCTCAATAATGTACGGTTTCAAAGACACAATTTTATGCAGATGCAGAAGCAACAGAACAACAAATTCAAAGCTTGTCTTGCCATCAGTCTTTTGATTAAAGTGCCCTTTCTGGAGAGGTAAACACAGCACTTCTCTCAGCCCCGCCGTGGACTTACTGCACAGCTAAACTGCTGCATTTTTATTGCAGGACCATGCTTGCCTTGCTTAAAATCGTTCTGACCTTTGGATGAGCACATATTAAAAAAAAAAAAGTCCTCTCTTTCTCCAGAATTAGTAAGCCCTAATAAAACCCGGAAGGCAAGTCTGTCATATCTGAATGGCGCCTGGCGGAGTGGCGGCAAATATTCCCTTGACAACTTCATTTTGTTCCTCGCGAGCTGGTTTGCGACCCCGAGTCTGAGTCCCAGCCCAGTGCAGATGACGCTTTCCTTGTCGGGACTTGGGAGTCCAGATGGCAGCTCTTCCGGCCCATGGTGGAGGCCTTGTTTTCTTACATGAAGCAACGTCCCAGGAGTGTCATTCACTCTGGGAAAGCAACTGTCGGAAATCCTCGAGTATATTAATTTGCGACTTTGCAAGTTGAAAGCACTTAAAAATTATCACTCTCAGAAATGTACCAGGTATCTCAGTACGGTGTCCACGGATTGTGAAATTATTGTTTCCCAGCACTGAGGACAAAACGGAGGGTCTCTTCAGTAACAAGTAAGGCGAGTAATAAACCAATACAAGCACGTGCTATTGTGAAAACCTTAACGGGAATAAACGCCAGTGATCGTAAAGCTGTTCGGAATGCCATTTGTGAGAGTATTCACGAACATCTACATTGAGCCCTGTTAGAAGAAACTGGGGGGAATAATACTAAATAAAACATTGAAACTGAGCCCAGAAGCTTCAGCTTGGTAAGAATTTATTCAGGAGTATTATGGCCTGTCACCATCAGACGTAAAAGAAAACTATGTAATGTGTATGTTCTCAAAATGATTTGACATATGTTGCCGTATTCTTTCCAGGGTGATATCAGAGTGATTTAAAACAGAATCTACACTGATCTTTTCTTCCCATATGAAATAAGGAAATATTACAGGGTGAAAATAACAGGCTAAGTTTAATTCATTAACCTTCAACAAATTGCTCTCTAGATCTATAGAAGTATTTGCTAAAGAGACAAAAATAAACAAGAGTTTTTCATTAAAAAAAATAGACTAAAGAGTGCCATAAATTTGGACAAATAATAAACATTAACATCCTTCCAAAGAATAAAAAGACATTTTTACAAAATAAAATTACCACCGAGTGATTAAAACATAAATGATTAGCCAGGGCAATTGGCTGGAGGGTAGGTTAAATACCTACTGTGTTAGGTGCTGGACAGGCATTAACTTGATGTCCTTGATTTGAAGATACAGTAATAATGAATCTATATATGTCCAGCTCTGTTGCAGGTGCTGTACAAACAGGATATGATGGAACTTTAAACAGCCTAGGAGATACATATTATCATCCATTTTGCAGATGGAGACACTGAGATCCAGAAATGCTCAGTAAAGGCAGAGCTAGGATTTGACTGATTCTTCAGTCTATGCTCTTAAACACCATATAAGGATATGTCAGAGCTAGTAGAGCACATAGATAAGCAGAGGATTATTATGTATTGTGATATGTGTTAACAAAGGAGGCATGGATAAAATTTATTCTTGGGATAATTAGTAGCTTTTATCATGTCAAGAAGGAACACCAGAAATGATCATTCTTTGGTGAGAAATTTTATTACCATATTACTTCATATAGACCTTGGGGCAGATTTTCTAAGCAATATTAAAAAAGAACTGGAGGGGCGCGCAAGTGGCTCAGTTGGTTAAGCATATGACTCTTGGTTTTGGCTCAGGTCATGATCTCAGGGTCCTGGGATTAAGCCCCATATCAGGCTTCCTGCTCAGTGGGGGAGTCTTCTCATCTTCCTTTCTCTCTGCCCATCCCCCTATTCACAGCCTCCCCTCAGATAAATAAATAAATCTTAAAAAAAATTTTTTTAAAAGAACTAGATTGTGGTAATGGGTATGCAGCTCTATAAGCTTACTAGTTTATAAATTTTTCTTTAAGAGCAAAAGAATAAAAAGTGTATACATTTCCTTAAAATTAAGAATTGTTGTCTATCAAAAGCCACCATTAAAAAAGTCAAACACGCAAGCCACAGACCAAGAAAAGATATTTTCAGTACATGTATTTGGCAATGACTCCTATCCAGAATATATTAAAAGCTCCCATAAATCTGTAAGAGAAAAACAACCCAATTTAAAAAATAGGGCGGAAATGAGCAAAATTCCTAAATAGGCACTTCATTAGAGAGAGTATCCCTATGGCCAATAAACATATTAAAAGGTAATTGACCTCCATATTCATTAGGTAAATATGTATTACAAGCACACGTAGACACCTTCCACTGGAATGGATAATATTAAAAATACTAATGATCCAGAGTGTTGGTAAGGATGTAGGGAAACTGAAATTCTCACCCATTGCTGACAGGAGTGTAAACTGACTCACCCTTCTGGAAAACAGCTGACAGCATCTACCAAAGCTAAACATATTTCTGATTTGGAACCCAAGCATTCCACTCCTGGGTATATATCTAAAAGGAATAATTGCCGAACTCCACAAAATGGCATGTACAAAAGGTTTCATAGCTCCTTCTTATTCCTTGTAGCCATAAACTCGAAAGTTTTAATGTCCCTCAATAAGAAAATGAGGTTCATTAATTAAAGGAAATTTTACAAATCAAGAAGAGGAGCACTTCATGCATGAATGGCTCTCACGGTATTGTGTTGAATGACATGGGACAGACACAAAAGGGTGCTCACTAAATGACTTAGTTTTTGTGCATTTCAAGAAGAGGTAGAACTAATTCATGGGGATTATGTATGTATGTATGCACTTACTATGTACATACTTACTATGTATATACATGTGTATGACACGTATATTTTAAGGAAAATTAAAACCGTAAAATAAAAAAGAGAACTGAAGCACCGAAGTATGCATTTTGTACTCAGAGCCATGAGTTTTTTTCTAAACCAGGGTATAATTGATTAAAATATAATTTAGAGGTTATGGAATTAACTCATCCTCAATAAACAGTTCACTGACTCACAGTAAATTTATAGAACTGTGGAAACATTACCCCAATCCAGTTTCTGAAAATTTCCATCCCCACCAAAATTCCCTTGGGACTACCTGTCCTACACTAGTGCCCACCAGCCCCAGGCAACCACTGATCGGCTCTGTCTCCAAGACTGGCCTTTTTTGGACATTACATGTAAATGGATTTACATATGTGACCTTTTGTGTCTGGCTTCTTTCACTTAACATCACATTTTTGAAGTTCACCCACTGGGAGGGACATATGTATATCTGGTTCCCTTACATTGCTGAGTGATAGCCCACCGCTTGCTCACTGACTCACCAGGATATGCATGTGAGGATTATTTATTTGCTATGCTTTTTTTTTTTTAAGATTTTATTTATTTATTTGACAGAGAGAAACACAGCCAGAGAGGGAACACAAGCAGAGGGACTGAGAGAGGGAGAAGCAGGCTTCCCGCCGAGTAGGGAGCCTGATATGGGGCTCGATCCTGGGTCTCCAGGATCATGACCTGAGCCGAAAGCAGTTGCTTAACCAACTGAGCCACCCAGGCGCCCCTATTTGCTATGCTTTTTAAACCTAAAGGTGATTCATTTTTCTCAAAACAAAACAAAGCAATACTTCACCTTCCTTTTTAGAGATTCTAGTCTTTGAAAGAGAATAACCTCCCATGTCACCTTTTTCTCACAAACAAAAAGAAAAAGAAAATCCCTCAACTTTCCGCTGAAGAAGGGATCTCCATGAGGCTCCCACAGTTGTAGGTGGTGTTGGCAAACTGGGTTTCTCCCCACCAAAATCTAGTGAGGAGAAGGCCGAGTGTAGGAAACCGGGCAGGTGAAGACCAGGCTCCTCTTTACCCCCTCGAATGTTCTAATGTAACGTGTAAACTGGGAACCTTCAGGCAACCCCCAAACCCTGGTGTGAGCTTGTCAAACCGCTCTGCCTACTTAGGCTTTTCTTCCCACATTTAAATTCTTTTAATGATTTATTATCATTTTACTTCGTAAAAGTACAAAGGGCATATATCATATACATCTATAGCATAGGGTATCTAATTTGTGATTAGGAATAAAAGAAAGTTGTCAACTGTTCAAATAACCACGTGCCTTGAGCAGCAGAGGTAGGAAGAGGAAAAAAATTCAAAGGATTATTTATAGAAATTAATTTTCAGACTATAACGTTTTTTTGTGGCTGTGAAATAAATCGAGAGCTTCGCTGAAACTTTGTTTAAAACTTTCCATGGTATGAGATTGATAAGTGAAATAACTAAAGTCACTTTAGTTTCAAATCTTGAAGTATTTTCCAGTTCTTTCATGTTCTTTTATATTACTTTTTTGCCTTGGGGTTTTATTAATGAGTATTTCTGCAAATCGTGTCTCTACCATTTCATTCTGGACTGGGCATCGTGGCTACTACACAATGGGCTGGCTTATTGATTGTTTCTCATTTATTCTGGGACCTGAGAAAGAAAGAAAAAGAAGAAGGCCCTGACATCTGGCAGCTTCTAGGTCACAGCAAGGCGGTGGAGAAAGCCGAGCTCCACAGAATATCAGCAATAATCAAATGGGGTAACTCTAGGACCTTGCTGAAACAAGACCAAAAAAAAAAAAAAGTGTGTTTTTTTCTCTAAATGTGTACAAAGAAGGCTGTGTGACCACAAAAATAACCAAACAGCTCTCTCTTCTGACGTTATAACAAGAGTAGCCTGGGCTCCTCTCCCCATCCACCTAGCACCGCCCTCCTGCCTCCTGGGAGAAAAGTGTGATGGTACTCAACCATCACGATGCGTTCACCTCGCAGCAGCACCCGACACAAACAAATCCTCCCTCCTTTAAGCTGTCCCCCCAAATCATCTGCTATCAGATCAAATCCTCCAATGCGCCCTCCCAAGTGTCTCTTACTCCGAAGACCCCTGGTTCCTCATGGAGAGCTTGGCTGCCTGCCGCAGCAGGCTCAAAAATCTAGCTTCCTTTGGTGTGCTTCTGGTGGCTTTTGGCCGGTGGGCATCAGTAAACCGAACACGATATGCATAGTTAAGTGCCCTACATTCAGGCTTTAGAGAAGGTACTGTTTTTACCTCATGACTTAATAGGGCAAAGCCAGGAATGTCAGCAGACATAGCCGCTATTTTAAAACATTACAATTGTGGAGGCAAAAGAAGGAATGGCATGATATCTTTTTTACAGTTTAGCTCTAAGGTTCAGTAAAGCAGGTGGTAACAAATTTTAGCAACTTTGTTATCTGCAGTTATTGACCTAAGTGGGATGAACCTCCTTCGTGTTCTATAACGGGGACAGTGACTTTGCCTCTTCTTGATGGGGCACACACACACACACACACACACACACACACACACACACAAACACAGTCTGAGGTTCACGTGCAAATAAAACTTTCTTTGACTTTGAGAGATATAAATATAAATGCTCATTGAATCTACTTTTGAAATGAAGAAAAAGAAACATGACGCTTTGTACAACAATGACAAAAATAAGCAATGAGGAAAATAAGACCATGAGTAAGGAAAATACACAGTACACTTAAGTAGCAAAGTAGACAAATGAGAATCCAAAGAAAGTGAAAGAGGGAGAAAAGAAATGGAGAGAAAGAAATGACCTGAGAAAGCAGGGCAGAAGGACACAAGGAAGAATACTAGGACATATGAAGGAGAATGGAAACCACAGGGCAGTGGGCTGTCCCTCACTAAGTTTCTGGGATGGCGTCCACCTGGACTTACTATGGATAAAATGCATAGACTGATTCTCTGCTGGGCAGTGACATGACCAAGTGACAGAGTAGGATTTTACTGTGGTCAGACTCAGCCCTCTGTTTCCCTTACCTCCACACTCTACTCTCATGTGTATTTTTCAAGGCAAATTCTTCTTAGTTGTGTTGCTAACACTTGCGTCTGCTTTGGGAGGCAAGATCACCTGGAGGAAAGTGATTCTACAGAAAACCCAAAGTGTGAATCTATCCCTGCTGCTGAGGTCGAAAAGATCGTGTTAAACATTTTTATTTACTTTGTTTGGTCCTTCCCTGAGTCTATTAACCCAAAGCCTCCGGTAGAAAGGATTCTGAAGCAAGGGGGACCTTTATGTTTTTCATTTTTCCTACATAATTCCTATGGCCTGCTAAGAATATGTCCTCCCCTTTCATTTTAACAAAGGTTGTGCTTAGGGTCCCTTAATTATAAGAAGGTCAATCAGTGTCACTCATTGTAAGAATATAGATCTTGCTTTGGAACAGAAATTTCTGTCTTTCAGGATAGACTTAGGACATTATCTTTTACTACGTATGCCAGTAAGTACAACTGATCAACAATATTGGTACTCTAACACCAAATTCAAACTTTTGTTAGCACTGTTTTTTTTGAAAAGTTAAAAATTCCTTAATTTTTTATTCTTGGTACCACTACCACAATTTACAGGGCAATGTACCTAATGTAATGAAAAGAAAAAGAAAAAGACAAAGCTACAACAAATAAAAGACTTCAGGAATGTACATCTAATTGACACTACATTGCATTAATCAATAGCTGCACTTTTTGCAAACTGTGGCTATGACAGTCCTGAACAAGAAGGGTTTCCTGTTTAAGCTGCAGTAACTTTTCTGACTATGGATCATCGTTCCTCCTGTGGCAGATTTTTACAGTTCCTCTAATACATGTGGGACAACGGTCTCAAAGTAACCTGCAGCTTTCCTGACAACTCCTCGCTCTCTCTCTTGCTAAGAACTGTAGCCCTTTTCTTCTGAAAAAAATTTTAGAACCTTCTGCTACCATATCCACCACTTCCACCACCAGATCCATAACCACCACCATAGGGACTGCCCGAGCTGCTTCCACCAAAACTGCCCCCCTTCATGGGTCCATAATTTGATTGCTGTTGTCCACTATAATTTCCAAAATCATTATAGTTCCCACCACCGCCATAGTTACCTCCAAAATTTCCTCCTTCATTGTAGCCATCATAGCCTCTACCACAACCTCCATATCCACCTCCTTGGTTTCCATATCCTGGTCCACCACCCATAGCCTCCTCTACTACTATAACCCGGCCCACCACCATCACCATCACCTCCTCCATAACTACCTCTGCTGCCACCACCTCTACCTCCACAGCCTCCTCTTCCACCAAAGTTTCCACCATGGCCAAAGTTTCCACCACTTCCAAAGTTTTCTCCACGACCCATGAAGTTGCCAGATCCACCTCCAAGACCTCTTTGTGATCCAGCAGATTACATTTCCTGTTTAGAGAGGGCCTTTTTCACTTCACAATTATGCCCATTAATAGTGTGGTATTTCTGAATAACAGTTTTATCAACTGTATCATGGTCATCAAAAGTTACAAAAGCAAATCCTCTCTTTTTTCCACTCTGCCTATATTCCATAACTTCTATGGTTTCAATCTTGCCACACTTTTCAAAGTAGTCTCTCAAATTATATTCTTCTGTATCTTCTTTAATACCACCAACAAAAATTTTCTTCACTGTTCGATGGGCAGCAGGCTTTACAGAATCCTCTCTAGAAACAGCTCTCTTTGGTTCCGCTACACGTCCATCAGCCTTGTGTGGTCGGGCACACGTTGCTGCATCCACGTCTTCAACACAAGAGTAAGTCACAAAACCAAAACCCCTGGAGCGTTTTGTTTGGGGGTCTCTCATCACCACACAATCTGTAAGTGTATCCCATTTTTCAAAATGTTTTCTTAAACTACCATCTGCAGTTTCAAAGCTCAAACCACCAAAAAGCAGTTTTCTCAACTGCTCTGGTTTCTTTGGATCATGGCCCTCCTCCCCGCAGTGGCGGCGGCGATGGCCGGAGTTGGGCTCTGGGTGACGGGTTGGCGGTTTTACCTCCATTTTGAGACCGGACTCGCCTCTTCTAACTCGAGTTCAATATGGGACCCTGTTAACACTTTTATTAAATGTCCATATTTAAGCTCTGATCAGCACCTTTATTGGCTATTTTCTCCACTTTTATTTGTGCATAAATCTAAGGAAATATGGGATCTATTTTTTCTTATAAGCAATATCTGCTAACATATACTACATACTTGTATTTTAGTTATTTGTTCACTTTCATTTTCTTTGTTTCATTGTTTGATATTTATAGCATGGGTTCCAAATGAGAAGGATGCCTAATGGACATATTTAGGAGGAATAAAATCATCCTCAAATCAGACTCTGCAATGAGAGTCAATTGAGATGGGCATCTGTACCCAAAAGAGTATTGTTTGAATATATTTCTTACTGATTCATAAATAAAAACCTTCATAATATAATTAATAAATTGAATCAAGATTTTTTTTTCTTCTTCTTGCACAGCTTTGTGAAGATAAGTGTATGAGCAATTCAAACTAGAAATGTCTTAGCCAGGAACCCCGAAATTCTTTCCAGCAATCCACTATGACATTTATTTATTGAAAGAGCTCATCAGAAACCCTGTCCTCCACCCTTTTGAAGGCAGATTGGTGAATCTTTAGATATTTAGATAAAGGTAAATGTGCTTCACGATTTATTTATTTGTTTATTTTTAAAGGTTTTATTTTTAAGTAATCTCTATACCCAAGGTGGAGCTTGACCTTACAATACCAAGGTCAACACTCTACTGACTGAGCCAGCCAAGTCCCTCTGGACTTCACCACTTAAAAAAGAATAAAAACATCAAATCTCAGGCATAAATGAAATAACCCATATTCTTTTCCATTTCTGTAGTTTCTTGATTGATAATGAATGATGGAAAATGACATTAGCCTTGCCATTGGTGCATGTGGGCTTCAAAAATCTAATCAGCTCCTAAGAATAAGAACTGCAAACTCAAACCTGATATGTGAGGATCAGAAAGAAAAAAGATCCAGATCGTTTCTATTTCCTGCAATTGCACTACTGGGCATTTACCCCAAAGATACAGATGTAGTGAAAAGAAGGGCCATATGCACCCCAATGTTCATCGCAGCAATGGCCACAATCGCCAAACTGTGGAAAGAGCCAAGGTGCCTTTCAACAGATGGATGGATAAAGAAGATGTGGTACATATATACAATGGAATACTATGCCTCCGTCAGAAAGGATGAATATCCAACTTTTGTAGCAACATGGACTGGACTGGAAGAGATTATGCTGAGTGAATAAGCCAAGAAGAGAAAGTCAAGTATCGCATGGTTTCACTTACTTGCGGTGCATGAGGGGCAAACTGGAGGACAGTGGGAGAAGGAAAGTAAATGGGAACTAGGGTAATCTAGGGAGGGAAACGAAACAACAGAGACTTTGGACACAGAAACAAACTGAGGAACTTGGAGGGAGGGGGGTGGAAGGATGGGAGAGCCTGGTGGTGGGTGTTGGGGACACCTAAAGTGTGGAGCACTGGGTGTGGGGAATGGGGAATGAATCTTGGAACACTGGAAAAAAAATTTTAGTAACAATAAAAAAAAATATCCATATCATTTGCAATATGATAATGTCAGAAACAGAAATTCTGAAGAGCCAAAATAATGCTTCAAATAATACTTCAATAAATTAGGACACACAGAGTGAGAAGACTCTTCTCTGTTTCTATGTGGTGTTTGTAATAGTAAAAGTGGGTTGTGTGAGCAAAACAGGAGTGGGTTCTTTTCCTGCCTCTACCACTACCTATTTCCCAAGGGATTGGATTTTAAAATCAGCTTCATTTATATGAGTGAAAGAATTTTAAAATGCAGGAAAAAAAATAACACAGGACACATGTCAAGATAGTTGCTCCAATCCAAAGCAAGAAATCGGGAGCTGAAAATGGGTCACCAGAACTTGGAGAAGGGCAAGACAAAGATTACCAAGTCAGATGTGACAGGGGCCAGCCGATGAAGGTTTGGCTGAATAAAACCCTAAAATACTCTGCTATGATCTCTCTCAGGTTCAAGGCAAGGAACCACTAGCAGGGACACATGAGGGATTTGCAGGAGTAAATATGGCAGGAATGAACTCAAGAATACAGATAGTTGGGGAACTTGGGTGGCTCATTGGTTTAAGTGTCTGTCTCTTGATTTTGGCTCAGGTCACGATCTCAGGGTCATGAGATCGAGCCCTATGTCATCAGATTCTCTCTCTCCCTCTGTCCCTCTTTCTACTCTCTATCTAAAAAGAAAAAAAAAAGAAAGAAAAGGAAAAGAATATAGACAAGGTGAGCAAAGAGGCAAAACAAGAGTGGAGAAGAAAGAGTGTAGATAACAAATCCATGCATCCCCCAGGGGGCAGTCTTAACCTGTTGCAATAACCTCCACTGTGGGGGTGACTAAACAGGGGGTGTGTGTCAGCGGCAGGTGGAGGTGGACAGCACTGACACACTTTTGGTCACTCAGCTTCTTTAACTCCCAGAATGTTGGACTGTAAAGTGAAAGTTAGTATTACACTTCCAATGCAAGCGTACATGAAAAAGCACTTGGTAAATCCCACATGCCACAAATATATGCTATAAAGATCATGCAGGAGAAAGAACGTGGCCTTACCTCAAACCTCCCATCCACTTGCAGGATTTGAGACTAATGACTTAATCTCATGGACACTCTTCCCCCAATGTAAATGACACTAACACAGAAGCCTAGATAATATATATAGACAGCCCTGAAGTTCCACCAGAAAGTTGTTAGGACTAAAAAATGAATTCAGTAAAGCTGCAGGACACAAAATCAGTATACAAAAATATGTTGCATTGCTATACACTAATAACAAGCTATCAGAAACAGCAATAGAAAATAATCCTGAGTGGAAGAGGAGGGAGAGCAAGATGGCAGAGGAGTAGGAGACCTAGATACCATCGCGTCCCAGGAGTTCAGCTGGATGGTTATCAAACCAGTCCGAACACCTACAGACTCAACAGGAGATCGAAGAGAAGAAGAGCGGCAATTCTATGAACAGAAAAGTGACTGGTTTCTGGAAGGTAAGATGCTCAGAGAAGTGAATTGGAGCCGACATCTGGGAAGACAGCCCAGGAGAGGAGGGGCCAGCTCCTGGGCAGCAGGACAGCAGTGGAGCACATAATCAGAACCTTTAGAAGTCTGCTCCACTAAGGGAACGTCACCGCAGAGGCTAAGTGGGGGATGGAACCCTCGCTGGGACAGCATGGTCTCAGGACCTGGGATCACAGAAGGACCTGGGGGTGCTTGAGCATGGCAGAGCTCCCTTGTATTGGAGTGGGGAAGCCGGCTGCATAGATGGATCCGAGGAGGGGGCTCTCAGCCCATGCTTACCTTAAACCATGATCTGAGGTGCAGTTGGGCCACTGATTCGAGCAGGGACTCCACAGTGGCAGATCCGGGGTGACCCCCTCTTTCCTCCACTGGGATGGGCGGCGTGGGAGCATGGGGAGGGAATCTGCTGGGTTTTCAGACTCCACACGGGGTGGCGCGCCAGAGATAGAAACGCCTGGTCACAGCCCAGGTGAATACTGGGCGCGGCCAGAGACCAGGGAGATGGGAAGGATTGATGACTTTTCTCTGGGGGTGCACTGAGAAGTGGGGCCCTGAACTCTCAGCTCCTCCTCGCAGGAGACGGGTGGCTACCATCTTCATTACTGGCCCCCAAAGCTGTATGGAAAGCTTTCAGTGAACAAAAACTTCCAAGAGAAATCCTGAGGGGATTGCTTAGCCCGGTCCCTGGCAAGGGCAGGGCAGTTCTGCCTCCAGCAAAGACATTTCAGGAAAAATACAGCAGGCTCCTCCCCCAGAAGTTCAGCAAGAACATTCAGCCAAGACCAAGTTCATTGATCAATGAGAACTGCAGCACTCCACAGATAGGGGAATGTACTGTATAGAATTCATGGCTTTCCCTCCATGATTCTTTAGTCTTTCAAAGTTAAATTTTTTAATTTTATTTTTTCTTATTCTATTAAATTTTTTTCTTTCCTATTTAAAACATTTTTAAAAATTATTTTATCTTATCAATACCTTTTTAAAAAAATCTGTTTTAATTTTCATTGTTATAGTCATATTCTCTCCCTTCATTGTATTTAAGCTCAGTTTTTGTATACATATAAGTTTTTCTTTCTTTAAAACATTGGGGTACAGTTTCTTCTAATAGATCAAAATATACCCTAAATCTACTGCATGGCTTTGTTCTAGTCTCCAGCCTTATCACATTCTTTCTTCTCTTTTTTTCTTTTTTCAACCAACTTCTTATCAATTCCTTTTTTACAATCTTTTTTAATTTTCATCTTTACAGTCATATTCCATCCCTTCATCATGTGTACCCTTATTTTTGTGTATATATATATATATATTTTTTTTTTCTTTCTTTAAAATTTTGGGAGGCAGTTTCTTCTAACAGACCAAAATACACCCAAAATCAAGTGTGTTGTTCTGTGCTATTCACCAGTCTAATCATATATAGAGAGACAGACAGGTATAGATAGATATTGATATAGACTTTTTTCCCCTTTCTTCTCCCCCTGGTTTCACATCTCTTCTGACTTGGTTAGTATGTATTTTTCTGGGGTTGTTGCTACCCTTTTGTTCTCTCATTCATCTATTCTTATCTGGATAAAATGACAAGGTGGAAAAACTCACTTCAAAAAAAGAACAAGAGGGAGTACTGATGGCTAGGGACTTAATCAATTGGGACATTAGTAATATGTCAGAACTAGAGTTCAGAATGATGATTATCAAGGTGCTAGCTGGGCTCAAGAAAAGCATGGAAGATGCTAGAGAATCTTTTTCTGGAGAAATGAAAGAACTAAAATCTAACCAAGTTGAAATTAAAAAAAAGCTGTTAATGAGGTGCAATAAAAAATGGAGGCTCTTAATGCTATGATAAATAAGGCAGAAGAGAGACTTAGTGATCTAGAAGACCAAATGATGGAAAATAAAGAAGCTGAGAAAAAGAGAGACAAACAAGTACTGGACCACAAGGGGAGAATTTGAGAGATAAGTGATACCATAAGATGAAACAATATTAGAATAATTAGGATCCCAGAAGAAAAAGAAAGAGAGAGAAGGGCAGAAGGTGTATTGGAGCAAATTACAGCAGAGACTTTCCCTAATTTAGTGAAGGGAACAAGCATCAAAATCCAGGACGCATAGAGAACCCCCCTCAAAATCAACAAAAATAGGTCCACACCCTGTCATCTAATAGTAAAACTTACAGGTCTCAGTGACAAAGAGAAAATTCTGCAAGTAGCTTGGGAGAAGAGGTCTGTAATATACAATGGCAGAAATATTAGATTGGCACAGACCTATCCAGAGAGATCTGGCAGGCCAGAAAGGACTGGCATAGTATATTCAGAGCAGTAAATGAGAAAAATATGCAGCCAAGAATATAATATCCAGGTAGGCTATCATTGAAAATAGAAAGAGAGATAAAAAGCTTCCAGGACAAACAAACCTAAAAGAATTTGCAAACACCAAACCAGCCGTATAGGAAATATTGAAAGGGGTCCTCTAAGCAAAGACAGAGCCTAAAAGTAACTGACCAGAAAGGAATAGAGACAATGTACAGTAACAGTCACCTTACAGGCAACACAATGGCACTAAATTGTATCTTTTAATAGTTACCCTGAATGTAAATGGGCCAAATGCCCCAATCAAAAGACACAGGGTATCAGAATGGATAAAAAAACAAGAACCATCAATATGCTGTCTCCAAGAAACTAATTTTAGATCCAAAGACACCTCCAGAGTCAGAGGGAGAGGTGGAAAACCATCTCCCATGCTAATGGACATCGAAAGAAAGCTAGAGTAGGTAATCCTCATATCAGGGAAATTATATTTTAAGCCAAAGACTATAATAAGAGATGAGGAAGGATACTATATCATACTTAAAGGGTCTGTCCAACAAGAAGATCCAACAGTTTTAAATATCTATACCCCTAACATGTGAACAGTCAATTATATAAACCAATTAATAACCAAAAGTGTTAGAACTCATACAGGAATTCAGTAAAGTGTCAGGATATAAAATCAATACACAGAAATCAGTTGCATTTCTATACACCAACAGCAAGTTAGAAGAAAGAGAAATTAAGAAGTTGATCCCATTTACAATTGTCCCCATACCATAAGATACCTAGGAATAAACCTAACCAAAGAGGCAAAGAATCTGTACTCAGAAAACTATAAAGTACTCATGAAAGAAATTGAGGAAGACACAAAGAAATGGAAAAATATTCCACGGTTACGGATTGTAAGAACAAATACTGTGAAAATGGCTATGCTACCTAAAGCAATCTACACATTTAATGCAATCCATATCCAAGTACCATTAACCTTTTTCAAAGAAATGGAACAAATAATCCTAAAATTTATATGGAACCAGAAAAGACCCAGAATAGCCAGAGAAACTTTGAAAAAGAAAACCAAAGTTGGTGGCATCACAGTTCCAGACTTCAAGGTCTACTACAAAGCCGTAATCATCAAGACAGCCTGGTACTGGCACAAAAACAGACACAGAGATCAATGGAACAGAACAGAGAGCCCAGAAATGGACCCTCAACTCTATGGTCAACTCATCTTTCACAAAGCAGGAAAGAATGTCCAATGGAAAAAAGACAGTCTTTTCAACAAATGGTGTTGGAAAAATTGGACAGCCACATGCAGAAGAATGAAACTGGACCATTTCCTTACACCACACACAAAAATAGACTCAAAATGGATGAAAGACCTCAATGTGAGACAGGAATCCATCAAAATCCTTGACAAGAACACAGGCAGCAACCTCTTTGACCTCAGCCACAGCAACTTCTTCCTAGAAACATCGCCAAAGGCTAGTGAAGCAAGGGCAAAAATGAACTCTTGGGACTTCATCAAGATCAAAAGCTTTTGCACAGCAAAAGAAACAGTCAACAAAACCAAAGACAACCGACAGAATGGGAGAAGATATTTGCAAATGACCTATCAGATAAAGGGCTAGTATCTAAAATCTATAAAGAACGTATCAAACTCAACACCCAAGGAAGAAACAAGCCAATCAAGAAATGGGCAGAAGACATAAACAGATATTTCTCCAAAGAAGACATCCAAATGGCCAAGAGACATGAAGAAGTGCTCAATATCCCTCAGCATCAGGGAAGTACAAATCAAAACCACAGTGAGAAATCACCTCACACCAGTCAGAATGGCTAAAATAAACAAGTCATTAAATGACAGATGTTGTCGAGGATGCAGGGAAAGGGGAACCCTCCTACACTTTTGGTGGGAATGCAAGCTGGTGCAGCCACTCTGGGAAACAGTATGGAGATTCCTCAAAAAGTTGAAAATAGAGTTACCCTATGACCCAGCAATCACACTACTGGGTATTTACCCTAAAGATACAAATGTAGTGATCCAAAGGGGCACGTGTGCTCAAATGTTTATAGCAGCAATGTCCACAATAGCCAAACGATGGAAAGAACCTAGATGTCCATCAACAGATGAATGGATAAAGAATATGTGGTACACACACACACACACACATACACACACACACACACGAACACTATGCAGCAATCAAAAAGAATGAAATCCTGCCATTTGCAAAAACGTGCATGGAACTGGAAAGTATTATGGAATAAGTCAGAGAAAGACAATTATCATATGATCTCTCTGATATGAGGAATTTGAGTGGCAGGGCAGGGGTGGGGGAAGGGAGGGAAAAAATGAAATAAGATGGGACTGGGGAAGGAGACAAACCGTAAGGGACTCTTAATCTCAGGAAACAAACTGAGGCTGGGGGTGGCGGGGAGGGACAGGGTGGCTGGGTGATGGACAGTATGGATGATGGAGAGTATGTGCTATGGTGAGTGCTGTGAATTGTGTAAGACTGATGATTCACAGATCTGTACCCCTGAAGCAAATAATACATTATATGTTAAAAAATTCCATTTACAACTGCATCAAAAAGAGTAAAACACCTAAGAATAAATTTAACCTAGGAGGTGAAAGTCCTGTATACTAAAAACTCTAAGACACTGATAGAGGAAATTGAAAAAGACACAAATGAATGTAAAGATACTTGTAGCTATGGATTGGAAGCACAAAATCTGTTAAAATGTCCATACTATCCAAAGCAATCCACAGATTCAATGAATCCCTATCAAAGTTCAATGGTATTTTTCACAAAAATAGAACAAACAATCCTAAAATTTGTGTGGAGCCACAAAACTCCCAAACAGCCAATGCAACCTTGAGAAAGAACAGCTGGAGGCATCATGCTTCCCAATTTCAAGGTATATTAAAAAGTTATAGTAATATAAACAGTATGGTATTGATGTGAAAACAGGCATACAGATGAATGGCACAGAATAAAGAGCCCAGAAATAAACCCACACATAAGTGGTCAGTTAGTTTATAACAAAGGAGCCATGAATACTCAATGGTTAAAATATAGTCTCTTCAATAAATGGTGTTGGGAAAGTTGGGCAACCACATGCAAAAAATGGGACTGGACCTCTTATATCACACAGAAAAATCAACTCAAAATGGATTAAAGACTTGAATATAAGATCCCAAGCCATTAAACCCCTAGAAGAAAACTTAGGTGGTAAACACTTTGATGTTGACTTCGGTGTTGATTTTTTTGATTTGACATCAAAAGCAAAGGCAACATAAGCCAAAAATAAATAGGTGAGATGACATTAAACAAAAGGCTTCTTCAAAGAAAAGGAAACCACCAACAAAATGAAAAGGCACCCTACTAAATGAAAGAAAATACAGGCAAATCACATATTTGAGAAGGGGTCAATATCCAAAATATATGAAGAACTCATACAACTCAATAGCAAAAAAACCAAAACAAACTGATTAAGAAAGGGGCAGAAGATCTAAATTGACATTTTTCCAAAGAAGACATACAGAGGGCCAACAGACACATGAAAAGATGCTCCAACATTACTAACAATCAGGGAAATGTGAATCAAAACCACAATGACATACCCCTTACTCTTGTTAAAATGGCTATTACCAAAAAGACAAGAAGTAACAAGTGTTGGTGAGGACGCTGGGAAAAGGAAACCCTTGTGTGCTGTTGATGTGAATGTAAAATAGTGCAGCAGCCACCATGGAAAACAGCATGGAGGTTCCTCAAAAAAAGAAAAAAAAATAGAACTATTGTATGATCCCACAATCCCCCTTCTGGGTACTTATTGGAAGAAAACAAAAACGCTAATTCGAAAAGCTACCCCATGATCATTGAAGCATTGTTAACAATAACCAAGACATGGAAACAACTTAAATGTCCATCAGTGGGTGAATGGATAAAGAAAACATGATACACAGACACAAATGTAATATATAATATATAATGCAATATAATGTATTATATATAAATGTGACACCTATATACACACATACAATAGAATTTGGGGAATCCTGTTTTCCATATATTCCATTTCTTAGTCTAGGTGATTTATACCTATTTTCATGGAAGAAAAGCATAATGTTTGTTTTGGATGTTCTAGGTCTGATATAAACAGAAATGGACTCCAAGAATGGAAAGACTTTATGTATAGTAACAGAGGTTGCCACATAAAAAGCTTTGCATTTTCTGATCATATATCGAGTCCAATATAACAGTTGAGTGGGTCCATTCTCATCTGCATTTTAGAGCTGGAGGTCCTAGCTGTGGCACCAGTGAAATGGCTTCTCAGCTGCCCTGATGCAGGGGGTACAACTGACTGATGAATCCACCCACACTAGCACCTGGGCCTGCCTTCCCAGTGCTGGGCATGATAGGGACTCACAGGCAGGCCTGTCCTTGCCATAAGGTCCCACAATACACCACTGTCTAGGAATTTCCCTACAACCTCCCTTCCTTCCTACACAAAGTCACATCTGCTTCATGCTCTGAGACTCTCCCAGACTCTTCCAATTCCTTCATCCTCTTTTTGCTCCCAGGCACATGCTTCCATGGATCTCTTCCACATCCAATCCTCTCTTGGCATCTGCTTTTTGGAGGACCCAAACTAACACCAGTTCTGTCATTTACTAGCTCTGTGACCTTGGGCATCTAACTTAGCTTTGTCTATGTCTCCCTGTGTGTTAAAGGGGGAAGTAACACCCACATCACAGGATCGTTGTAAATTATTTTTTATGCTTCTCTGAGTACTAGCAAAATACTTAGCACACATTAGATGCTGAATAAATATTTACTGGATGACTTAAAAAATAAAAGAAGATCACAATGATCTAGGTAAACTGATGAGAGGTAAATCCTCCAGGCTACATTTCTAAGCTGACACAAAAATGGTTCAAATCAGTTTACGCTCGGCACAAAATTTTCATCCCCAATGTATGTTTTCCATCACTCTGCAGTCTCTGTCCTCAGCAAAGCGACCAGAAAAACAAAATCATAACTAATGTCATTATTCAGAGACTTATATGTCCTTCTGGATCAAAAGTCGGTCTTCACAGTGTAGTTCATTTTTTCACTTGCTTTCCTTAATTATTTTGAACTTAATCCTTTTTTTTTTTTTTGCAAGTTGCAATTAATATCCATTTATTCCTTCACTTGCTTTCCTGGTCTGTGATATGCTGACGTGTTTCCCCCCAGACTTGATTCATTTCTTTTTCGCTTTGTCTGCATAAATTTAGCTCTTTCAACAGTTCAATTTGAAATTCTCATTCTCTTAACATATTGTTGTCAACCTCAAGTTTTTTCCCTTTATCCTATTCTCAAACCTTTTTTCTTCTAAATTTACACTGTTTTGGGGACTGAATCTGAAAGCAAGACCTCATGATCAAACCGTACATTTTCATCCTACTTGTACAATTGATGTGCACTTTAATAGACTTGTTTTCATTTTGAAGATGACATGCTTATGCAGCAACAAAGCAGAAATGTACTCTGTCATCTACATAGTAAATTACTCCAAGATCACTAGAGCAGGAAGAGTTGCTGAAAGGTTTTATTTTTTTTTTGTGCGAATTTTTAGCTTCTAAGAAAACAAAGTAGCAGACTGAAAGGCTTTCTGGTAAATGGCTAATTTCTTGGATAACACCTTTGCAAACCATTTTCTATCACTGGGCTGTTACGTGTCATGAATGTTGTGAGCATGAATTCCTAGATGTAGCTATACAGTGTACAGTTGGTGGCTTAAGAAATATTACAAAGGACAGTGATACCGTGTGTGTGTGTGTGTGTTTAAAGTTCACTTACTTTGCCATTACTGGCCAATATTTTTTTCCAATTTTAGAACATTACAAAATATCTTTTCTTTCACTAAAGAGCGATCCCAGAGATACTTAATCAACATTTTTTTTTTAAACCGAATCATGGTCCCAGCTGAGTGCTAATGTGACGAGAATTCCAGCTATAAAGATTTGAGGGTAAACTACTCCATCCTATGGAAGTTTATATATATAAGACGACCTCTCATCTCCTTTCCTTAGTCATGCAGAGTTCATAAAAACTATATTGCTAGAGATGATAACAAATCATAAATTGTCAGCATGCATTATTATGGTCACAAAAGATGAACATTAGAGCAAATGTATTTGTGGCTTTAAATGGCTGTCATTAAGTTACCTTGGATACAGTGTAAGCCAAACAGATGGGAATGCTGGGAGTATGGCTGCAATTGGTACAATGGTGCTCAAGGTGAAAATATCACAAAGGAGCACAAGGCAGGGAAGATTCATGCTATGTCAAAAGTAACTACTTTTTTTAATGGAAAGTCTTGGTTGAAAATTCAATCCGATTTTATGAATCTCTCATCCAATTACTTGATGCAGGTAAATTTCTTGTTTGCAAGTTTCCCGAGTTCCATTTCAAACCCTAGTAGGAATCACAGCTATGCATCAGGCATCCCCAGGGTTTGCCACATACTATTTTTAAGCCAAAAGGATGGTGCCAATTTCCAAATTTTCCTTGAAGTGGTTTGCTGAAAGACAGCCTCAGCGGTAGTTAGGTTATATCTGCATTACCACAGAGTTCCTTATTGGCTAGCTCCTATCTTTCATATTTTAATATTTAAGCCACTTCTTTTTTTTTTTTAATATTTTTTTTAGTTTAGTTTTTTTTTTTTGGTTTTTTTTTTTTTAAAGATTTTTTATTTATTTGACAGAGAGAAACACAGCCAGAGAGGGAACACAAGCAGGGGGAGTGAGAGAGGGAGAAGCAGGCTTCCCGCCGAGCAGGGAGCCCGACGTGGGGCTCGATCCCGGGTCTCTGGGATCATGACCTGAGCCGAAGGCAGTCGCTCAACCAACTGAGCCACCCAGGCACCCCTAAGCCACTTCTTTGACATTTCTTCTGGACTCTGTAGATTGGGCTACCTACCAAGCTCAATCATGGCCTCTCTTAGTATTTGGGTCATCTATTACTGTACTTATGATGTTTATAATTGCTACTTTAATTGTCTTGTTCTCCCAGTTAGAATACAAACACTCTGAGGTTGGAGGCTCTCTAAGTCTTATTCAGTTTGTATCTGAAGTTGGCATATGGTAGACACTCAGTGGGTTTGTTGAATGCCCTAAATAAATGAACAACCATGAATTCTCATCTATAATCTTATTTTGTATTCATAATGCATGATTTCTCTGTTCCTTTATTAAGCATACTTAGGTATGGGATGTACCCTATTTATCTTCACATCTTTTACAACCTGTAATATAATATTTCACACAAAGCAGATGTGTAAGTATCTCAGGAATCCCAGTTGAGTTGGAAAGGCATTGGTCTAAGTGCAAAAGGCTATATTTGTGTTCCCTGATTTGACAGAAACTAGCTGTCCTTAGGATCAAAAATTCAGTTCTTTCTTGCAGTCAAGTGCTTTTTTAATTAGATGAGGTGCAAATCCTTATAAACAGAAGAAGCCTGGTTAAGAGAGAAGGGGACATATAAGGGCAGGAATTGAGTGACATTAAGGAAGAGCACAGATTAACAGATTAGTGAAAACAGTTGTGATCAATCAGTCTTCCCTGCCTGAGAGAAATCTACAAGAAAGAAAATAATGGGTCATTCACTGTCTCTTACCCCAAGTTGGCCCTTGAAATCCTGTCATCATTTTAAAGAGAGTTTGGATTCTACTGATAACAGATGTAGGGTTTTCATCAGGCTGAGTATATGAACCTTATATTCTCATGGAGGGTTTTCAAGGATTAAAGCCATCTTACAGCAACTTAAAAATAAAACCAATTTCTTTTGTATGTATATATATTATATAGTTGAATAAATATTTTAATATGTATTTATTTTAGTCAAATATAGTTTATAATATATATTACATATGTTTAAGAGAGAAAGATAAATGAAACCTTTATTGTTGAATGTACAAAGTTTATCTTAATGAATAATTATGTTATAACCAATACTATAGGCAAGATTTTCCATCTATTTCCTTCTACTTTTCACAATTTCTATTTAAACTTCCTTTATTTTTGATAAAATTCTTGTAGTAAAACATTCTATTAATATAGTGAAACCAGCCATCAAGCCAAGATAAGATTGAAAGAGTTTAGATTTTATCACACGGAAGTCCATTATTAAGAATGATATCAAGAAAGACAGTGAGATAATGATATCTGAACTCTAGTATATATATATATATATATATATTTTTTAATTGGCATTGAGAAAAGTCATCTTACAATACCTTACCCTCTGCTTCCAAATAGCTCCCTGGAGAAAATAAATATTACCTTCTTAGGAGAAATCTTTCAAACATGCATTGCTGGCTGCCATGCAGAAACTGTGACTGTTTTTCTTTTTTTTAAAATCATCTGTTGATCTTGTCAGCACATCATTAATTTGCTATTAAACTACCTGCTTTACGAAGTTTATTTTGTAGCACGGCATGGTTCTTTCTCTCTTTAGTGATCTCATGAGACAACAAATTACTATGTAAGATAACAAATGACTAGAACTTGGCAGATCTAATATTTCTGTTGTTTTCCCTGCTTCCATTGAGATGCTGTCAATACCTAACAGTGTTATAAACAGATGGCTAATTGTTACAAAGCTCTGTATTGTTAATGCAAAAACTTGCCTACTTCTTGGTAACATATGGTTTAAAAAATAATCTTAGAGGCTTTCTAAACCCGGGACTACTTCGAAAACTTCTGAGTAATTTGTGAATTTCCATTTTGTGTTGTACTCTCTTTAGGAATGAAATTTGGTTTTTGAAGAGAGAAGAATTTGGATATAACCCCATGTAGGGGTTGGCTACGGTTGCTGTAACCAGTGACCAAGGCTTGGGTAGTTCAGAACAACAGGAATGTATTTGTTCCCCATTCTGGAGTCTCGAAGTCTGAAATCAAGGCGTCCCGAGGGCTGTGCTTTGTCTGAAGGCTCCAAGGGAGAGTTTTTCCTTGCCTCTTCTTCCTCCTGGTGGGTTCCAGAAATTTTTGGTGCTCCTTTGTCTTGTGGCCATGATACTAAGGTCTCTGCCTCTGTCCTCACATAGTGTTCTCCCAGAGTGTCTGTGTCCCCTCTTCTTTTAAGGACACCAGTCACTGATTTAGGTCCACCCTGTTCAGAATGACCTCAACTTGACTTGATTACATCTACAGTTTCCAAATAATACCATAGTCACATGCTCCGAGGATGAAGAAGTCAACCTATCTTTTTAGGGGGATGTAATTGAGCTTATACATCCAGGAACTTGTTAAAAATATCTCAAGAATTTCCAGTGTTCTCCTTAGTGGAGCTCTTCTGCTCAAAGAAAACAAAAACATTAACAATAGAAAGCCCTCCTTTCCATGTTCAAAGTATTTTTATTTTGATCAATGTCTATTCTTTGTCCTTGGAAGCAACACCTCATCCAGTTCAACATATGTGGGTCAGGAATGGGCGCAAAGGTGATGTTTTCAAATATCATATTGTGTAGTTGGAAAATCTCAGAACGATTTCTGAGAGTACCATCTCTGAAGGGATTCAGTATTGTTCATGTCCTTGCGGTGACTCACGTGACTTAAATGTTAATAACAGGTACAGTAACTGCCTGCAGCAGCAAATCGCTGGGCTCGAGTGTAATTAGTATGAGAGATGTACACTAAAGTTAGGGACTCCCTAATTTTTCCAGCGCTTTGTTTTGCTTTACCAAAGTTTTACTGCACTATGTCAGAGTTCTATTTCTGAACTTTAGCTTAAAAATAAGAAATAGGGTTTTGCTTCTTAAGGGCAAATGTCCACAGTAATCCTTAGGAACACCGCTCTCAATGAGCATCTAGCATCAGTTGCAGCAGAGCTCCTTCCTATAATGTCAAGTTCTTGGCCATTTGTTGTCCAGCAAATCCAAATCTTACAAAACCAGCTCTGCTCAATAATCTAGTTCTTTTTTTTTCTTTTTAAAGATTTTATTTATTTATTTGACAGAGAGAAACACAGCTAGAGGGAACACAAGCCGGGGGAGTGAGAGAGGAAGAAGCAGCCTTCAAATGAGCAGGGAGCCCGATGTGGAGTTCGATTTCGAGACTCCGGGATCATGATCTGAGCCAAAGGCAGATGCTTAACAACTGAGCCACCCAGGCACCCCCAATAATCTAGTTCTAATAGCTACCAGGTTCCTTTAGATAACACAATCAGTGAGACTTTTGAGTCACATTCAGACTAACTTCATGAAACTGCAAGACTGGCAAAGTAAGTACATAGCATTTGAAACCTTTTGCAAACAGTAATGTAACATGCTATCTAAAAAATGCAATATTTAGACACCTACTCTTTTAACCTTAAAGGATAATAGAAAGGATCCACTTTAATACTGACACTCAAACATTCTCAAAAAATAAAATTAGTATTGAACTTATACAGAAACAGTAATAATTCCGTATAGCAGAAACATAATCACTCAATTCAGTTCATGTCAAAAAATATAGAAACATCCTTTTTCTTTAAAAAAAAAAAGATTTTATTTATTTATCTGACAGAGAGAAACACACAGGGGGAGAGGAATCACAAGCAGGGGGAGTGAGAGAGGGAAAAGCAGGCCTCCCGCCAAGCAGGGAGCCTGATATGGGGCTCGATCCCAGGACCCTGAGATCATGACCCCAGCCGAAGGCAGATGCCCAACGACTGAGCCACCCAGTTGCCCCGGGAAGCATCCTTTTTTTACCTTTTAAATTCATTGTGGCTGCAAGTTTTAAATGAATTAACTGAGATAAAGAGTGTTGACCAATAGACTAAACCATTCAGTGAATCCTCTGGTTGGCCAATCTCTTTTGAGGTCCCTCTTACCACGTGAGCTGCTCCTGGAGGTAATCTGGCCTAAATCCCAGGTCATGGCTTTTTTTTTTTAAAGGTTATTCAGGTGATTCCAATATGAAGTCAAGGTTAAGAATCATAGCAGAGTAGGCCAGCTGAAGGATGAAGCAATGGACCAGGTTATGCCCTCAAGTAGCAAGGAAAAGCATGAATCCTGGTCATTGAGGTGATTTCCTGGACCTTGAACCATCCAGCAGAGTTTGGATACTGGGCAGCTAAATCAAGTCTTTATTTAGGTCAGGAGAGCCTCTCCCTGGGAATTTAGACTGGGGTGCTACTTTAGCTTCTGGGGTAGCTGCAGAATCCACGTGGAAAGAGCCAGGCCTTTGTTGGAAAAGAACATGTTCAAATCAACATGGGCAGAACTTCTTTTTAAACACCCAGAGAACCAACCTTTTGTGTTGTCTCCCCCAGACTATGAGCATAAGATTTCTGGAGGGATGGGCATGGGTAGATACTGCATTTTTTCATACTTTTCTTTCCAGAGAAAATCAGATCATGCAGCAATAGAAAAAATGGATGGTAAAAGGGGTTTTTTACATTGCAGTTTTACAGTTAATGTTATTCAAAGCCAAAAGGAAGTTAACACTTTAAGAAAGCAACTTTTAGGGAGAAGCAGCAAGCAACGGTGCTAAGGAGAGCTTTCACAGCTGCAGTTTTGGAAGGAACAGTCATCTGGCAGGTTGTGGATTTTGAAAAAGGATTTCTTCCACTCGTGTTCAGGTTCATAAGCCACGCAGGGATACAAATGAGCCTAGACCAGTCAGCCTCCAGGGCTGATTTTTTCTTTCTCCCACTGCTCTTAATTCATTTCTTTCCCAGACTCAGTGAGGTCTACACCAGGACCTATACCTGCCAACAAGAATGGAAGTTTGTCCGTATGACTCTCTAATAGAGTGTGTAGTAGCAATGTGATGTGAGCCACATATCTCATCTAAAATTCTCTAGTAATTGTATTACAAAAGCCAAAAAACCAGATGCCTTTTTTATACATGCATTTTAATATTTTGTTTAAGCCCATGTACCCAAAAGGACTATTTCAACATGGAACTGATGGAAACAATTAACAAACTCCTTAATGTTTTTTTTTTTTTTTTGACTATGTCTTTGAAATCTTGTATGGATTTTATACTTAGAGCACATCTGAACCTGGATCCTTCATTTTAATGAAAATAGTTAATACTTAGATTCCATACGGTTTATAGTTGAAAAGGTAGATTCACGTGGGTATGTGGTTTTGTGGTTTCGTGGTTTCAAACAGACTTAAAACTCTTCCAATAAGTCAATGGAATATCAATTTTTATTTTTATTTATTTATTTTAAAAAGATTTTTAAAAATTTATTTATTTGAGACAGAAAGAGAGAAAGAGAGAGAGAGAAAGAATGAGGGAGGCTGGGACTCCAGGATCATGACCTGAGCTGAAAGCAGTGGCTTAAGCCACCCAGGCTCCCTATTTTAAAATTATTTATTATCTTATTTTATTAGAGAGAGAGGAGGAGCAAACAAGCATGAGCGGGGCGGGGGGCAGAGGGAGAGGAAGAGAGAGAATCTCAAGCAGACTCCCACTGAGTATGGATCCATGGCTGGATCCCAGGACCCCAAGATCATGACCTGAGCCAAAACCAAGAGTCAGACACTCAACCAACTGGGCCACCCAGGAGCCCGCGGAGTATCAATTTCTAAATTAAATTTAAATTAATTAAAAAAATTCATTCCTCTGTCACAAGAAGCACATTTTGAGCACCCAGCAGTGACATGTGGCTAGTGGCTATCGTGCTGGACTTCTGGGCAGCTACAAGATGGTCCTGAGAACCTGACAACATAGGAGACCAGGTGGCCATTTTAATATTTTCTAAATGTTGAGCGTATGCAATCGGTGCTGTGATTACTTTATGTGTCTTATTAAAAAGCAGGGCTTTAAGGGGCTATCTGCCTAGAGAAACACAATATGAACGGATGTTTTGATTTCTATCTGACCCTTGTGTCTCTTTTGCCATTGGTTTATTAGCACTCAGAATATGGAGTGGTAGGATGAACTAGAAACCTCTAAACCCTTACAAAATTACAAAAAAATACACTACTCCTTCTGCTTTCAAAAAACAAGTAATCTTCATCTTCAATCCATTTCCTATTTCACCACACATGTAATTTGTACTGTTAGGCCTTAAGGCAAAACTTTTCTTCACCTATACTACACTTTCCTTCAGTAAGAAGAAGCATATTCGTATTTTATGAATTGGAAGCGTAAGAATTAGTTGGGAAAATAGCCAAATTGATCTTGGGGTAGTGATACATGCTATCAACACCGAAACATCTTGTAGTGGGTGCAATGGACCTAAAACTACCTTTGGTTTTCCTTTGCTCCAAGTTTGAATTTTCCTCCAAACTTCAACTTCCATTTGCAAAACAGTGAGCCAATTCTTCTCTAAGACTGTCTTAGGTTTTCTGAAAATAGTCCCATGGTCTTATAAGGATATTACTATCATTTTGCAACTCTCAATCACTTTTTTTTTTTTTAAGATTTTACTTATTTGACAGAGAGAAACACAGCCAGAGAGGGAACACAAGCAGGGGGAGTGAGAGAGGGAGAAGCAGGCTTCCCATCGAGCAGGAAGCCCGATGTGGGACTCAATCCCGAGTCTCCAGGATCATGACCTGAGCCGAAGGCAGTCGCCCAACCAACTGAGCCACCCAGGCGCCCCAACTCTCAATCACTTTTAAGCCTACACGTGTTCAGTAATATGGTAAAATGTGTACGGTCCAATGTTTGGAGCCACTGGTATCTGGAAGCACTTTGTACAACCAGATGCTTAGTCAATGAAAGTCTGAATTAACTATAAAAAAGAAAAAGGAAATATTCAAAGATTTAAAGCTTAGTATTTATAGATCACCCACTCAAACCAATAGCTAGTGTCGCCTGTTAAACTTCACGGCAACAAGATCCATCCAGAAAAAAACCATGTTAGATTTCAGATCATGGAACAAGGGTGCCAAATCAGATCCTAGTGCTCACATTGCAAAGCAGCTTAATCAGCACTCTTTAAGGGGAAATATCACATATACTCAAGCTTCTAATTTGGATTTCCCTCCTCTAGAATTTGTAAAAATTCAGAGGAGGATGGGTTGAGATTTACAAGAGATTTGGTAAGAGAATAAATAAACAGGATTTTTAAAAGCAGTGGTTAAGCTACTCAAGAAAACAAGCTATTGTTAAGGATTTAAAGCACATTACTCTCTGCTAATGTACAAATGAGTTGTCTCTATGCTTTAAAATAGGCCCTTGAAGATACTTCCTCAGTAAATAGTTCTAGCCATGTTTTTGAATAAAGCCTACAATTGAAGTCAATAAACCTGCATTTCTTTCAAAATAGTACTTCGGTGGTTCCGAATTCAGACTTGCCTTTCTCCTCAATTAATCTTCACTAGTGAGTTATGATTGAATGTGGACGGGGAATGCCAGTTCTGGAACGTGTCAGCGCTGCTTAGGTACTTCACAAAGTAAGTGACATTAGTGGACAACAAATGGAGGGAAAAGGCAAGGTGTCTCAGCCTCACTACCATCTGTGTCTCATAAAGGCCCTTTAATGACAAGCCCTTTCCTCCTGGAGAATTTAAATGTGACACATGAAGTACAATCCTCCATCTGTAGCCAAGTTTTTATTGTTTCCTCGTCCCACTTGAATGTTGGAGTAGAGCAGCAGTAGGTGGAAGAAGAAAAGAAAAAAAAAGGCAGAAAGAAGATGACAGCGGGAAATCCTTAGTCTCATGACATAGCACCCCAAATGTCTACATTTTGATAAAACATTACTCATCGCACCAAGACCCAGGAAGATCTCAAACTGAATGAAAAAAATAAAAAGGGAAAGAAAATCAACAGACAGCAACACTGAGGTGGCAGAGATGTTAGAATGATCTGGAAAAGATTTTAAAGCAGCCATTCTAAAAATGCTTCAGTGAGCAATTACCAACATGCTTGAAATCAATGGAAAACAAAGTCTCAGGAAAAAAAAAATCAAGAATAAAAAATGTGACCCATCAGAAAGCCATTATACAGGCTACTCAATCTCAACATTAGAGCATTAAAATTGTAATGTATCTGGAATTCTGTTAAGAGGCAACAGTAAAACAGCTTTTAGAGAAAGACATGTAGCTTTGTGTTCTGTTCTATCTAATGATGTTGCAAAATCACTCATAGTGTAAGGAGTCCTCACTTTTCAAAACTTCTAAACAAATTTTCGAAGTGATACAGAACATTTATCATTCATACCTCCTTTGCACTTTTAGTTGGCAAATGGGCAGAAGAGCTAGACAACGACGAGTAGGGTGACAGACAACAGCACAGGCTGTGGAGATGGAACTCTGAGAACTGTGACTAGTTACCACCCCATTGCAGTAACCAGTTAAACGCTGATTAAAGCTATTAGATTCAGTCACTGGATTCCAACCTGGTAACCAGGTGAACTTGTATGTTCATTTCTTCACACTGGAGTTCTCAGATTAGCAAAGAGGCTTGTTGGAAAGACTAAAAGACTAAACAAGACTAAAACTAAAGATCACGAAGCAGACTTTTGCAAGAAACCCTACTTTAGGACCCAAATCAGGATCCGTGGTACCTCCGCTATGTGCATTCTGCAGCTCTGTTCTACCAAGTAACACAGTGAGTGATCATTTTAATGTTGAAGTCACATTTTCAGGAGAGGGATAAACTGTTTTCAGCATACTCCCTTCAAAAGTCAGAGAAGCCTTTTATTACTTTTGAAGATTTTTGTTAAAAAGTGACGGAAAAAGGAAACATTCCTTTGCGCTTAAGTAAGGGTTAATTGTCAATGGTCTTAAAATGTTGCCTCTGTCTAGAAAATGGTCTTCCTCGGTGTGACCTAATTATTCAGTTATTACTGCAGGCTGTGCGCCCAGTTGGTTTGAGTCTGAAAGTCTTCTCATCATGGACTCTTCGATTTTTTTGTGTCCATATAGCCTGCATGTCTGCTGCAAGGCCAAAGAAGTGGAAGTGAACTTGAACCTTTCATACATCTCACTTGCCCTGCTGGCCATGACTATGACCTTCTGATAGAAATGGGTGGGCCTTCTGATAGAAATGGAAGGTCCAAAGAGGACAGGAGTGCAAGGGTAGAGAGCAGCTTGCTCAGGAACTGCCCATGCTGATGGAACGACCAAGAGAAAAGCAGACTTCCTTGGATGTTCCTATCGTGTGATTCCTCTTTGACAAACACAGACTAGAGGAAGAATCTGGTGAAGCAGATTATGTTCTTTCAAAGTTTAAATTTCTAAGTGTTACCTCGAAGATGATTAATTTGTTTTCCTGCTATAAACACCGGTGCTGAAAAATCAAATTACTCAATCTGTTGGTATATTAACATTCATAATTGTGTTTATTGAAACACATGGTCATTTACGAGATGAAAATGTAATATTGGCTTTGAGATATTTTCATCTGTGCAGACTGTCATAATAATCTGATGACATTATGCTAATGGTCACTTTACAAAAATGCAAGTTATAAAAAGGCAACAGAATGTTGCTGTTTTATGCCATTTTTTCCAGGAGAATCTCAATGATACATTAAATCAATCATATTTACTATACTTCGAGGAGAAATTTTACTGAACAATTATCATCCTGATTTAATATATTTTTCAGAAGATTTAGCTGGAGCCTGACATGACTGATATGGTTCACAATCTCTACTATGGAGATGTGTTAAGGCTGTTTTCATTCTGATTGCATTAGTTTTGAAATAGAAACAAAATTAAAATTCCTTCAAAACTGGCAACAATACAGTTATTCATTGAAAAGTTTAGTGTTTTGTGTATGAATCATGAATCCTTAAGTTCTATGAATTTATGTTTCTGGGTACTTAAGCTCCCTCTATGTTTTGATGATTTGGAACTATTTTGGGAAATTAAATATTCAATTATGTGTTCTTATTATTATATAGAGTTTGAGGCCAGGATGCCTCTTAGAACCCAGATTTTCAGCAGAAAAAAATATTTGAAATGGAACAGAAAGATTTTCAGCATAAATACACCAATATTTAAACAATGCTAAAATTATCTTCCGCTTCTTAGAAGTGAGAATACCTACAGCAGTTACAAACTTAAAAGTAACCCTATTATTAGTAGAGCTTTGTAGAAAACAGCATTCTGTACTTTCATTTAGATTGCCACCTATCCATCTGAGAACTTGTGTATCTCCAACAAGTTGTCTTTATCAAAATTGTATTTAAAATCTACGAGTGGCTAATTGCTTCTGTTTGTTTTCTTTCTCGCCAAGTAGAGGGAAAATGCTCTCCCCAATTATAGGATTGCCACTTCCTGGTTGTATGACCTGCAGTGTGTTATTTCACCTGGGGGAGAATTTCCTTATCAGTAAAACGGGAACGTCACAAAACCACCTCTCATGCTTGGGAGCAGCTAATGAGCTCTGCATGTGAAATGCCAAGCTCGATGTATGGGACGCACATGAAATGAAAAACAACTGTTTCTTCTCAGTAATAGTAAAGAATTAGCGGTAACTTTGATCAATGTGAGTTCTGTATTGTAAATTTTAATTTCTGCATTACAGCTTGATTTAGGATTTAAAATAATCTATTTTGTTCAACGTGTGATGTTTTAATGATATTAAAGTTGCTGATTTTAAGAAGGCAATACACTTCATTTTAAGGATTAGTAAGGTTTTTTTTTTTTTTGAAGGTTACCCCTGAAGCCCCGCATTTGAAAACACATGATTTATCCACCCAGAAAAAGCCCATGCATATCTCATACTCATTTACATATGAATACTTCTCCTGTATTCTTCCAAATTTCAAGATTTGAAGCATTATTCCTTCAATCTGAGTTACTCCCATTTGGGACTTGTTCAGTCTTCAGTCAGAACCCAGATGATGGCATCTGGTGAAAGGCGGGCATGGTTTTAGATAAACTTGCAGTTGCAAGATGGTTTTTACCTAAAGCGATTGCCATGAACTAATTGTGCATATGTGTCCGGCACTATCCTTCTGATCCTCCATCGAGCTGTGTTTGCACATCCTGCTCTTCAAGGAACCTTCTTAGCTTTGTGAAGAGCTTTGTGAAAGAGGAAGCATAGAACTTTTCCATCAGACAGAGGCTGTGGAAATTACCAGGCTTTGCCCTGAACTGTTCATTGTTTTTGTACACTGCGTGGCAGGAGCCAGCCGGGAAATCTCTTTATGATGGAGACCTCAGCCCGTTCCTTCTTTCCCTCACAGTGGGCGCTTGTGAAAGCTCTATCCGGTCAGTTGTCACAGGAAGGACGTGCCTTACATGCTGACAAATGGCTGAATAAAAACAGAAGTTCTGCCAAATGCTAATATTACCTGTAGACAATAATTTCTCTCAGTATTGTCAAAGATCCAGCTATTTAAAAATACTAAAAAAAAAAAAAAAATCCAACCTTTTCTGTTATCATCCAAACTCAGGAAATGAAGCAAAGAAATGAGGCAATTTTGGGGATAATCAGGCAAGAAAAAGGGCTTCATTCAGTTCTTTAATCTGCCCATTTGCCTTGCTTGTGTAAGACCTTACCTGGAGGTGGGGGGCTGTACGTGGAAATTTACTAAGGTTTTCTATTACATTGATTACTTTTAAAAGTAGTGTTTTGGGGGGCAATAGACTCAAGAAATCTTTGTTGAAGGCTTAATGGAACTTGAAGCCTTAGGCAGTGCTATTTTTATTTATCATACTGTGAGTTCACCTAGACTACACTCAAACTTTGCAAGTAATTTTTCTGAGTTCGAGCCTCAGATTCTCATGGGGTTCATGAAGTTATGGGGACTAAATTCCTACTGGATATTGGAGACAAGTAGGATTCTACCTTCTGATCATCCAAGCCCAGAACAGAGACACCATCTTGAACAAATTCTTTGAGATTGGTATGAAAACCTCTTGTGTCTTTCTGTTCCTCTCTATTCTCACTCATCACTTCTCTCCTGGGTTACCGCCTTCATCTGATCTCCATTGCACTCATACTTTCCGCTGTGATCAGAGTGATTTTTCTTAAAGACAAATTAGCCCTTATTCCTCCTTTACTTAAAATCCCTCAGTTCCTTCCAAGGACCTTCAGGATGATGTTCCAAACTCCGTAGCCTAATACATGAAATCCTTGCATAATGTGTGCCCTACATTTTCCCTCCTTCTCCTTGCACTACCATCCAAATACTTTTCTCAAGAGCTATATGGAAATACTTATAGTAACTCAGCTACTCCCTTCCTTTAGATGAGCTCCTTCCTGTGCCCCAGACCAGTGGTTCTCAACAACAGGGAAGGACATTCTAGAGGGTAGCTGTCAATGTCAGGACGCTTCTTTTTGGCTGTCACACTGCATGTCAGGGATATTAACAACATCCTAAAATGACAGCATAGCACCTCGCAAGGAAGAATTATCCCATCCAGAATGCCAAGTATGAGAGACCCTGCTGTAGGCCAACCTTTATGTCTTTACTCATTTTCTCCTACTCTTCATTTAAGACTCAGCTGAGGAGTTACTGTTTCTAAAAATATTCCTTTAAACACCACCTGGTCTCATTTTGATTCCCCCCTTCTATCCTTAATAAGTACCCTGAGCACTGCATTGCCACCCTCCCACCAGAACTCCTGCTTTTACTATATTCTTTTCTCTCCTACAGATTCAAGAATACTTGAGAATATAATCTTTGGCCTATTACGCACTCAACAAATGTTCATTGATTACACAGACGAATAAAGATAATTAAGGCAAACTGGTCTATCCATGAAAGTCGGTGGCAAAGTGAAGCAGTTGTAACAGGCTTTAAGCCCCTTTTGGCTATGTTAACTGATTTCTGAAATGTTTTTGGGTGAGACCAAAAATTGCACCTATTTAGAAATTCACAGAGGAAAATAAGATATGATGAAAATAAATGAATTTTGGAGTTCTGACTATGTACTGTTTTTCTTACAGTTTCCTTTTTTATGTAGACAATAAGATGGCTATGTGAATAATGGACAGCTTGAAGTGTAAGCAATGGGCCCAGCTTCATCCAAGGCTAAACATCACTATTAATTCATTTACCAAGTATTCACAAGAATGGTGCCTGCCTGGTGCCTGCCTTCATGGGGCTACAGTATAGTGGGAATCACACACACACACACACACACACACACACACACACACACACACACACAACTAGGAATGTCATAAACATTACTAACAGTGATAATTCTATGAGGAGAAGGAAAGACGATGGGAGATCTTCTATGAGGGCCAAGGGAAGGGGGTAACTAACCTATTTGAGAGTCAGCATAGTCTCCCCCAAAGGCACCACTTTGGGGTTGATTTCAGGCTGGGGAAGGAGGTACAGGGCAGGGGAAGGGGTCTAACAAGTGGGAGAAGAGATGCACCAAAGGTGAGGTGGGAGCAGGTCTGGCATGTTCCAGAAATGGAGAGAAGACCATGCAGCTGCATGGTGGATGAAATAGGAAGGTGGGTGGGGCCTTTTAGGGAATGTTCAGTGTTTAAGACTTTGGGCTAAAAGCATTTGGGGGGAGGCCCCTATGTGTCTAGTTCTCCCTACTACAACAAAAGTTCCAAGTAATATCATTTGAGGTATACTTTGTTAAAAAAATACCTATCAGAACGATGAAATCTTCTTCCTAGATCACTCTTTAGATTGAGGAGTTTTCAAGGGCTACTGTGGCAAATTTCCATAAACCTGATAACTGAAAGCCAGAGAAATGTGCTGTCTCATCTCTGGAGGTTAGACATCAAATATAAAGGGGCTAGTAGCTCTGCATTCTACCTGAAGACTCTTAAATTGTTCCTTGCCTCTTCTGATGGCTCCTGGCATTCTTCAGGTCTTCCTGTGGCCTTCTCTCCCTTTCATTTCTCTTACAAGGATACCAGTCATTGAATTAGGGCAGACTCCGAATGCAGGAAGATCTCATGCCAAATCCCTAATGTAATTACATTGCAAAAACCCTATTTCCAAATGAAGTCACATTCACAGGTACTGGGCTTTAAGACCTAGTCATATGTTTTTAGGGGCCACAATTCAAGCTACTAAAATAGTGCTCATTTCAAACAAGTTATTGAACTTGGGAGTTACGACTATCTTATTTCTTACAGTATCTATATCAATTCTCCACCTCCATTTATTACCACTAAACACAATAGCAGCTCACAGAGGCAAGGTTAGACTGGCTGGTTGTGAGATCTGGGTCCCATCCTGGTTGTGCCCCTCTCTGGTGTATGAGCTCTTAGAGTGAGGAGTTACAATTGATCTATGTGTTATACTTCCAAACATTTCTTCTGTGAATCCCTAACACCATGACTATTCATGGTTCTATTCATTTCTCCTAGCTCATGCTGACTTTAGGTCCTCTCTAAAATATTCACAACCTTCCCTCTGAGTCAGTGAGGAAGGTGGCAGGGCCCTCCTTCACCCCGGTAGCTAGATTGTGGCTTGCAAAACCCAGGCATGGATGCAAGTACTGTTTTAGGGACCATTTAATTAGGGAACAAAACGACATGGTATCTGGGGCAAGTCTTTTCCTGTCTTCATTAGAGGATCAGGCCCCAGGTGAAGTTAGTTTGACACCAAAATTAAAGAAACATGAGCTAGTTAGAGAGAGCTGGGATCAAGCAGAGAGCAAAGTTTCTGATTCAGCTAAATTACAGTGAAAACAAGCACCTCTGTAGAGCTTAAGATAAACATAACCCAACCACACTAAGATGTTGAGATAAGCCAAAACGCTTACTAACGAGACGGCAGCACTATTATTAGTCAGGGTCTGGTATAACATAACACAGACACAGACACAAAATAGAGGATAAGGAATGCCCATTATATTTACCATAAGAAGTAGTTAGACTTCCAACTACTGGTGATGTTAGGTTTTCTATTGAAAGCGAACATCTCTCCCTATATCTGGGTTTGAGTTCAGGGAGTCATCAAACTGCTGGAGTTTAATGAGGCTCTCACAGGTGGGAGATGGATCCTTTTAGTCATTGCAGGTATCTATGAAAGACCTAGAAATATTAATCTGGCAGTGAATCAAAAGGAAAGAAATAATTGAAAAAGAGACACAAAGGGAGAAAAAAGACAACTTTTAAGGAGTTGAATTCTGGCAGAATTATGAGGATATTTTCACAACACTCAATATATTTTTAGATGGCTTCCTTCATAGACCCCAACACAACATGCATCACAGAGAAGTACAAAAGAGCAATAGTCCTTTTTATGAGATCCTGTTCATAGAAAAAGAAAAAGAAGATTTAGCCGGCAGCAGAAATTTGTTCCACCTAGCTCTAAATGGAAATCACTTTCAAAGCAGTTATGGAAAAATTTAGCCAGGTTCCCAAACAATATAACTTGTTCAATGCAAAGGCTGATTCATAGAACTTCTGCTAGCAAATCATTATTCTTGCACTAAAAGGGGGCAGGAGGTACGGTTCCCATTACAGGAAAGCATTGGAAGAATATGACAGCTGGCGGAAGAGTTAGAGACTTGATTTATAGATTATATTCACTTGCTAATGTGGATGGAAAGAACGATCCATATCCAGTCTTTCAATTTTCCCCCTGAAGCACCCTTCAGATGTGGACCTTCCTCTCTACGACGTCTGTGTCTCCACACAGTCGCTTACTTCCTGCACACCTGCGTTCACTGATCAGAGCCCGCTAGCTCCCCAGCTGGGCTGTCAGACATTTGTCTGTGACCCTTAGAACCTGTCCTACCTTCCTCTGTGTTCTCCACATAGAATGGGACCGGCAGTGTGGGAATACATTTCCCCAGATCCCTTGACGACAGGGTTCTAGATTAGGTTCTACCGGCAAGAAGCCCCCGTGTGAGATGTGAAGGGCAGAAAAAAAGTACACGTGCGGCCAGTGGTCTGTAGACAAGTGGGGATCTCTTGTGGATGTTGCAGGCAGCTGTGACCACTGGTGGATGAAACTGCAATTCCGGGCCTGGGGGCAGCAGCAGGATTGAATTCCTTGGTGGCCAGTGGAGAAGCTAAGAGAAGCAGTGGTTATTCCAGCCTTCCTATTTGTTTTTGTAAGTATCTAATGCCCTACATTAAGTGCCTTTCTCCTTGGAATACCCGGAGTAGATTCTATTTTCCTGACTGATTCAGCTGTCTCCTGATGTCAATTTTCCAGTGCTCAGAATCACCTAGCACAGCTCCCTGTTTCACAGATGAGGTCCAGAGAGACTCAGTGACTTGCTTAAGGTCGCTCAGCCAGTTAATTAAACAACCAAGCAAGAATCCCTAGAAACTTCTGATTTCTTCTGTACCATACATCTCTGGATTGGCAAACCATCTCCTCATGTTCTTGTACAGTTTGATGAGTCCCATTTCGCTGTATCTCTGATGTCAGCAGTTAGGACTGTTTTATTAAAAAAACCACGAAAAATACCACCACGTTAACAAATGTGATACATTGGATCACTTGAAAAAATTTGTATTTGTTGAAAGATCTCTTTTTGAATTGTTTTAAAACGTCTAGATTTTTAAAATTCGTTCTTGCACATACATAAAAGAGAAAATATAGGCACCATAAATGGGTAAGTTGTTTCTGAAACTTCCTTCACTTTACATCTGACTCTTGGAATGACGCTCTGACTCAGTCATTGATGTCCTTTAAAAAAATAACAAGTTTTAAAAGAGAAATCTCTAGGCCATCCGAAAATAAGGTGATGTAATGTCTCTTAAACAAATCTACTACGTAAAATGCTTTGATGCTGGGCTCTTAAGTCACTATGCAATGAGACAGAGCTAGACTCTTTTTCTTTTGCTTCTAAAATGTTATTAAACACATCTAATGCACCATCTCATCCTTCTCCTCCCCAGACTGTTGGTTCCTGGAATAATAAGAGTGCTCCATTATTTTCTCTGAAATTCTCCTGCCAGATGCTGACAAGCATCCAGAGGCTTTGATGTTCATCTTGCATGGAAGCAATGCTTGTTACCTCAAACTGCCACTTTGCTGAAAGTGACTATAATATGTCTTTGAAATGAAGGCACAGCCCAACTTCTGAATTATTACAATATGAAAACTTGTGTCACAAAATTCATTAAGTTCTATTCTAAATTCTGTTTCTTCAGTATATATATATTTTCAAGGTCTATAATTGTTTTTAGTGTATCAACCTACAAGTGTAATGATAGATTATGATATCATTTTTCCTTAAACTGAGGTTTTTGCCATCAATATTCATAGTCCCATTATTTTAAAGCAGTCCATTAATGATGATTTATTATTAATTTAATGTCTACAATGTATTACACCTATAGCTTTAATTCATGTTTATACCCAATAGGCATTTATTATTCTCATACTACCAGGTATGGCTGCATCGAAGAGATTCCTCATTTTTTTTTTAAGATTTATTTATTAATTTGAGAGATGGGGGAGGGGCAGAGGGAGAAGGAGAAAATTCTGTAGCTGACTCCATGCTGAGTGCAGAGCCCGCTGTGGTACTTGATTCCAGGACCCCGAGATCATGACCTGAGCCGAAAACAAGAGCCGAATGCCCAGCCACCTGAGCCATCCAGGCGCCCCAAGATTCCTCATTTTTTTTTTAATTTAAGATTTTATTTATTTATTTGACAGAGAGAGAGAGACAGCGAGAGAGAGAATACAAGCAGGGGGAGTGGGAGAGGAAAAGCAGGGTTCCCCACTGAGCCGGGAGCCCAATCCCAGGACCCTGGCATCATGATCTGAGCCAAAGGCAGCCGCTTAAGGACTGAGCCATTCAGGCGCCCCGAGATTCCTCATTTTTATGCTTAAAGAATTCCTCTACTTTCCTGGAAGCTCAAAGATTTCTGTGATATTTACGTATGGACAGTAAGCCTATGGTAATGGAAACAGCAAAATCTTGTTCCGTTTGAGGAAAAGAAGTCGGAGAAAGAAATTTACTTCCTTAAGGGAATTATACTTGCTATCTCTGTTATTCTTCTCAGGAAATGGACTTATGCTCTGCTTAATCAAAACGAGTACCACCTTCTCGAACGTTTGACTAAGCAGAGGACTCGCTGACATACGTTTGAAATGATACATAAAGAGCATGGCGTCCGAAAGACATTTGTCCAGCTGCTGTTTAGACTTATCTTTCCTCTTTCCACCCGAGGCTATGGTCTGCATAGTGCCTGGCAGATAGCAGGCAGCCAATTCATGATTCCCTTCTCCTTGTCAGTCTTGCTTCAAAGTTAGAGCAGGGCACAGATTTGAACTCCAAGTCTTACTTCCTTACTACCTGGGAGTCACCCATTTGCTGACTACCCTCAGGGGAAGCAGGGTTCCTCGAAGTGTGTTTGGACACGCATGGGTACCTGGGGCTCTTCTGGCCCAAGTCCTCTGTGGAGATCCACTTCAGGATCAGTGTGGCTCCAGGATTCTGGAGCCTTCCTAGGGGGAAGGCAGATGGGAGGCTTCTCCAGGGAGCCCACCTGATCCCCCAGAATGCGAGCATGCTCCCTGCGAGCCTCTCCTTCCCTGGGCGCCTCGTGGCTACCACAACTGCTCTGTTTCCCCCTAGGGTCCAGGCCGGCTGCCACAGGGTCAGACTGCTCTCGGCCTTTCTTACTGTGACTGCGGGAAGGACCGCAGGATTCCTCCAGACTGCCCATCTGCTCTTCCCACTGTCCCTGCACACACACCAACTAACACGGGAAGGCAGTGGCGTGGTCACCGTGCAGTCCCAGCTCCCGTCCTGCCTCGGTTAGCTGGAGTCACGTGCCCTGAATCCACTCACTTACTGCTTCCATTTCATCCTTTACAAAATGTGAAAAGCCCGTCTTGTGGGGTTTTTGTGAGGATCGAATGAGGTGTGTATGTAAAGTTCCTGGCACAGCGGAAGTACGTAAGTGCCAAATAAAGAGAGCTGTTATCCGTGGCAAGCATGACATTTTAAGACTTCTAATTCAGCATCATTAGCTCATCTGTCTTATAGACACTTAATCAAGACTATTTCTAGAGCATGAGCCCATATTAATTTCCCAGAAACTGAATTGTCTACTTCAGTTCATTTTCTTTGACCAAACTGAGACTAACTCCTGAGGGATGATGGATTTTGCTGGAATGATTCTGCGTGCCCCAAACAGGATCTTTCCATGTGTTGTTCAACCCCATCTGTTCTTGCCTCCAGCTGATCTAATTTCATATCCAGTTGGTAGAGGGCCACCTGAAAAAAATCTCCATTATTTTCTGATGTCCTGAAGAAACCTTGAGAAAAATTCAGTACAGAGAGTTCGGTCACTTGGACACACTAAAGCCTCAGTAAATTATTTTAGAGGAAATGAGGAAACTGCCATATGGTGCTGTTGGTGGTGGTGACATTAAATCACATTAAAGTCCTATTAGAAAAAAATACTAGAAATGTGTGCCTAGCAGAGTGCCCAGCACATCACAGAACCTCAGGACTCATGGCCTGACTTTACTGTTTGCCATGAAAAAGTTACGACACTTTAGATGATTAGAGAGACCGGGACATTTAAGACTTTAATTACTCTTCCACAAAATGTGCTCTGGATGGCATGAATACGAGCTGGCGTGTCAGTGAGCATTTACGAGGGAAGGGATGTTTTCTGTATGTAGTGTGGCTCAGTGTAACAACAGCAGCGTTGCGTGTCCCCTTCCAGACTGTTTGCTTTTTGTTTATTATATCCCAGATGTTGTGAAAAGCACTTTGCCTTTATTACCTTCCTGTATTTCATCAAATTAAGATTCCATTTATTGTAGGAGGCCCCATTATTTTATGTGCCATGTTCTCCCCCCAAAACGGACATAGCACTGATTTTAAGAATCATCCCAATTAAAATGTGAAATGTGCATGTGCCCTAGGATGGAAGAATTCAGTAATTCGTCATTTCTTACAACAACTCTATGAGACTTTACAAACGTAGAAATTTAAAGCGCAGAAATTTTAAATCAAGTGCCTAAGCTCACCCCACTTGGAAATAAAGCAAACTGGACTTGAGTCCGGTTTGGTCTGTTCCCTGAAACCTGCATTCACCTTGTGCATGGATGGCTGGGCCCTCCAGTGAGTGTGAGTAGGAAATAAAGGACAGTGAGCAACACTCCAGAATGTACCTGTGCGCTCAGGGTTGGGTACCCAGAAATCACAGCTTCCCGTCTTCAGTGGGTATACTATGTTTATCCACTTCTCCCCTTTCTTTCAATTTTCCTTCCTCATTCATCAATGACACAGAGGTTAGCACTCAAGAAGTTTTACCACCTAATTTGCTTAGTAAACCTCGTGGTCCACTCCATTTAGAGTAAAAATATGCATTCACTCAACAAATAGTTATCATTAAGCACCTGCCATGTGCCAGGCTCTGTCCTAAGCGCTCTACATTTAATGTGTATAATTTACACAACAACCAGATGAGTTTTTTTTCCCTAGGGGTTAGGTGGATTGACAAAGCCATGCTGCGATGGAGGGCTTTAGAGATGCCATAAGACTTGGTAGGATTCAGAGAGTAGTCAGGTTGATTCAGAGTCTTTACTTTACCCACCTACCCAGTAAGGACGGAGCAAATGAAGAAAGCATCTGGCACCAGGATATTTTCATCAATAGTAATTACTGAAGTTAACACTCATAAGGATATCAGCCCTTGAAATTTATTCAGTTTTTACTTGAAGGTCCATTCCAGTTAAAATGATTCTTTCTTATTTCTTGATAAGATGATAATGGTTGGAAGAATCAACTGGATTCATTAAATCTCACTATAATGAAAAGTCATGTCCACTTTTGCCATGTGGTTATTTATTTTAGAGTCAGCCAGTTTGAATTTATTATGTCTATGGATCACATGTAGGGCATGGGCTGCAGCTTTCTAGTTCCTGTTCTCCAGCCAGCTACTATTAAACTATAAATTAAGAGGAAATTCTTAATCATAATCATATTGATCGGTTGACACTTCAGGGAATCTTTAAGTTAAATGAATGTCAAATAAAATGCAGAATTCTAAAACTATTCCAATTATAGACACAGAATTAGTGTATTCCTTACAACTGGATAAGCAATAGGATTATAATATCACTTTCAAATTTGAAATCTTTGTTGAACTGAATCTATGATTCCTTTTGCATTCCTTTCAGTATTTCTATTAGAAATCTCAGGTAGAGGGATGCCTAGGTGGCTCAGTTGGGTAAGCATCTGCTTTCAGCTCAGGTCATGATCTCAGGATTCTGGGATTGAGTTCCACATCCAGTTCTTTGCTTAGTGGGGCACCTGCTTCTCCCTCTGCCTGCTGCTCCCCCTGCTTGTGCTCTCTTTCTTGCTCTCTCTGACAAATACATAAATAAAAATCTTTAAAAAAAGAAAATCTCTGGTACAATGCTCAATTAACTCGTTTCTTTATTATTGTTAAAACATTTTCTTAGTTTTCCTGGCTTTGGTCTTTCTCTAAATCCAACCAGCACATGACGGCCATATTGTTCTTTATGGAACTCATTATAGTAGCTCCTAGCTTGTAAACCTTTGATGGTTTTCCCCCACTAGGCTTGTAGAGAATACTTACAGCTCCCTGGCCTGAGAGGACCTGCCCCCCTCACATCTCACCTCAGGGTTCTTCTACTTCTCTATGAAAACCATAGGACCTAAAATCCAAGTGTCCACTGAACAAAAACTTTGCCTTTTCTAGACCTTTTTTCCTGTTTTACATCTCCATCTCAATACTTCCCTCAATACAATCTCTTCCAGAAGCCTTTATTGGACTCTCCAGGGAGAAGAGGTCTGTGCTGCCCACACCACACGTTCCCAGAGCATGCCTATTCTTCACCCCTTGTTTACCAGCAGCCATCTCTCATTCTGATTTTCTGCACATCTATTTTCTCTTTTCAGCTGCATGAAAAACACCCTGTGAAAAATACCAGACCTGTGTTTGCACATAGTTAAGCACATGATTTTTGTTGTTTTCTATGTCCCAGCAAAAATCTTATATCCCTTTACGATGTTCTTTTTCTATTTTCTCTTTTCAAAACACACGTTTACCATAATTACTAATTCTATTCATAGTTTTATCATACACTTTCTCCAAGTTCCACCCAGCTGTACTAATTTAAGTTGTGGAGTACAGTGTTAGTACAGTCAAGAAGTTTTACCATATATGAAACTTATAATATGAAACACAACAAATGAGTGAAGCAGAAGTAGAGTGAAGCAGAATTTGTCTCAATAAGTTGTTGGGTCAATACCCCATTAGCAAGCAAGCTAACTACCAAGAACACTCACCGAAAACACTGCTGCATCTATCTGTAAGCTGCATAAACCCGGAGAGACAAACATGCACATACTGTCTGCCTCTTTCAATGTTCTTTTAACTGAACATGGGAAACTAAATTGAAAATTATTTTTATTTTAAAGGATAAAAAATATAACTATTGCATCCGAATATTTTTAATGCTTTTTAAAAAACATAAATAGTTAGCAGGGCAGCTGGGTGGCTCAGTCAGTTGAGCATCCGACTCTTGATTTGGGCTCAGGTCATGATCTCGGGGTCGTGAGATCAAGGCTCTTTCTCAAAAATAAATAAATAAAATATTTATAAAAACATGAATAGTGAGGTATATACTTCATTTAGGAAATATTAGACTTTTAAAGCAGTATTTTGCCTTCAGTACACAGTCTGTAGTAAATGAATTTACCAGCACTTGGTACATACTGCAAATTGCTTGAACTTCCCACAACTTAATTCTGACACATCCTGAACTCACCTTAAGCAAAATTCCCTCTCCCTATCTACCTGTCCCATTTGGAAAGAGCTTGATGGCCATTATGGGATTGTGTGACCCACTTCCCTCGTTTCTGTTCTCCCCCAAGCAATTACCAAGAGCTCTCCTTTTCAGTCATTTACTTTTTACTTACTAAATATTAATTGGAGGTTCTGCAATTTAAAAAGAAGTAATATATAAGAGGGGGCTTTTTTAGTGATGTTGTGGTTTGAGACAAATCTTTCAAATATTGAGAATCCGACTACTCTATGTCCAGAGATGGCAAAAGTGAAGTCAAGGAAAATAACGGTCCAAGGAGATCTATAGTTACCTTCTCTGCTATTCATACTGGTAATACACACATGCCTAAAGTTTTTCCTTCTCAAATGAGTTTTAATCATAGATATCATCTCCCTATCGCCTACAGCGTCTCCCTCCATCCCCCACCTCTGCCTGCCCCAACACACACTCATAATACAAATTGGTCATGGACTCGAGCAAGTTAGAGAGACCTAATAGTTTCTCAGGGCCTCTCCATCATGACCGGGCTAGAGAGTTAGGTTGCTGGGTCCCTGTCTTCACAGACACGTGCTCTGTGGTACTGGAGGACAATAAGAAAGGAAGAAATTCTATTTTCTGTCCAGTGTGAAACACAAGCTCGAGAATTCCAGAAATCGGAATGGCATTATTTCAGTCTTTTGAACAAAGGAGATACTAGCAGTTGAATCTCTAAAGGCTGTACCAAGCCCCTCTAAGTGAAGTTCTGCTATATAGAATCTTGAGACACTAAACACATAATATTGGCATGCAGAAAGCTTGGCTAGGGAATGAAAGGCTTGCTGGTCTATGCAGATAAGCCATCCCCACACACCTTCTGAATGCCTTGATGTTTACTAGAAAGAACACAAACCTCAGTCATTCCAAGGAGTCCATAAAGAACCTTCTTATTCAGAGTTATTTGTTGCTGGATTTATTTTTCAAGTGTAATCTTTGTTGATGGTGTTAATTGTTACCAAAACATCAAATTAATCGCAAGAGAACTTTGCTACATGGGTCTTGTTTTGTGAGAGTTTTTAGCCAGGCCAGTAATTCCTTTGTTTTAAGCCATTCACCTACGTGCACATTCTATAGCTTCAATGATTTTTCAGCCCTTGCTCGCAAGTAATTGGTATTGATTTTGCAGGTTACATCTAATGTGTTCAGTTCCTAAAAGAAATCTCACTGTACCCCTCTCCACCTCTAGTCTCTAGAAGGAAATATTTATAACTTCAAAGCAAATGGCAGTGTGACCCACCTTCCTTTGGCTAAAATTAGGGGTGCCAAGTTTCTCCAGGGTGTGTGGCTTCATACCCGACACGTGGTGAAATGTTTCAAGCTCCCCATTACTTTAATCCAGTGGGCTGATATATTAAGTGTTGTGGGCAGTGGTTAATACTCCTTATGCTAGCGGAGTAAACAGCATGGGAATCTCATTTAAGAACAAGGCCCTAGGGAGAGACAAGGAATAAAGTCTACCTCTTAAATTACCATGCTCAACCAGGTCAGTCATTAACAACATTGGCACTAATAGCTTTTAGCAGTGAGGCAGACGCTGGTTGTAACTGGGCTTCTAGCGATGGTGGCTGCAGAGGAGGGGGACAAGGACTGGAGCCTCCGTTTGAGGCAGAAAAGTGGGGACCTACACAAATTCAAGGCAAAAGAGTAAATAAAATGGAATGTACATGACTAGAAAAAAAAAAAAGACCCCGCTATTTGTCATAATAGTTAAATACAACAGGCATATTAGCAGACGGCACAGATAGAGGGAATCGAATACACAGTCTGAAAAGTGCTGGATTATTTTGAAAGAGGCTCTTTCATCCAGCATCAGCTTGAGATGGTGGTACTCACTGTGAAAGACACTGTCGTTCCTCTAAATAATATTTTATGTATGAAATGTCTCTTAGAGAGGTGACAAATAGCAAACAAGAATACAGCAGTAAAATATTTAAATCTACATTTAATTATTTTTCATAAGTAGTAAGCCAAACCCCAACCCCTTACACATAAATGACAGCCGTAGATTTGACTGAAGATGCTGTCTCAGTGATAGTCCATACTGAGACTCACCAGCATCAAACTTTGTGTGTGTGCATGTACCTGTGTAGTGGGGATGGGGGTATAGAATGCAGAAAATCTATTCACTTTCCAGCATATTCTGGTCTGTCTTCTGTGCCCACCACCCAGCACATGCCTCCCATCAGGCTACAGAGGACTTCCATGTGACTAAATCTAGCGGACAGATCTCTGTCCTCAGTTGGAACAATCTAGCACTTCTTCCTTTTCCAAACACTTTCCTTTGTTGGCTTCCATGATGATAATTCCTGATTTTCTTCCTCTCTCACTGCCATCCTCTACTTAATCTGTTCTTCTCCCAACAAAATGGACTTTAAAAAAAAAAAAAAGCAGATCATTTCACTGCTTCCAAAAACTTTCCACTGAAGAGAGAAAAAAATAAAATAAGACGAAATCAGAGAGGGCGACAAACCATAAGACCCTCTTAATCATAGGAAACAAACTGAGGGCTACAGCAGGGGAGGGAGGTGAGAGGTGGGGTAACTGGGTGATGGGCATTAAGGAGGGCACAGGATGTGATGAGCACTGGGCATTAAAAAAAAAAAAGACATAAACTTTCCATTGTGTCTAGAATAAGATCCAAGTTCCTCATCACTTTCTATAAAGTTCTACCAGCCGGAGTCCCTTCCTGTTTCCACGATTTCACCCTGTGTCACTCGCCCTGTGACTGGCCACCTGCTTGCCTGCTTCCTGTGTCTGCTCAGCCATTTGCACCTGCTGGGCCTCTTCCTTTTTGTGGTTTATGCTGCCTGGAAAGTGTCCCCTCACACCCCCTCCATCTATCCTGCCTCTAGATCATTCTTGGCAATTGAGTCTCAGCTCATACAGTCTTAGCTCCTACACTCCTCCAAAAGTCCTTCTCCAGAACCCCCATCTCATGTTTGTCTTGTTTTTCTCTCTCCCATCTATGTCATTCATAGCACTTACCACTTTCAGTGAATACTTGTTTCATTTGCCTATTATTTATTACCTTTCTCCTCCACTGGGACGCATATAAGGAATATGTCAATTTTATTCACCTCTATATTCCTAGGGGTTAAAAGATTGCTCAACACACAACAGGCAGTCAACAAATATTTGTTGAATAAATAAATCAGATATTAACCAAATTCAAGGCCTGAGAAAAATACAATTTCACCTGAAATATATTGTGAAGAATTGGTATGTCAATATTTAAAAGTATAGTGAGAATTCTTCTTCACATTCTTGTCGCACATTTACCCAGTTACTATATACTCCCAACCTGCGAGAGGGAACTACTCTTATTACTGCTGTTAATACTTTGTATATCCTTGCAGAGCTTTTTTTTTTTTTTTTTTTTAAGGATTTTATTTATTTATTTGACAGAGAGAGAGAGATCACAAGTAGGCAGAGAGGCAGGCAGAGAGAGAGGAGGAAGCAGGCTCCTTTCTGAGCAGAGAGCCTGATGTGTGCCTTGATCCCAGGACCCTGAGATCATGACCTGAGCCAAAGGCAGAGGCTTTAACCCACTGAACCACCCAGGCGCCCTCCTTGCAGAGTTTTAAGTGCACAGTATTAAAGATTTATTTATTTATTTATTTATTTATTTATTTATTTATTTATTTATTTGAGAGAGAGAGTGAGAGAGAGAGTGCATGGGGAAAAGGGGCAGTGGAAGAGAGAGAGAGAATCTCAAGCAGATGCTCTGCTGAGCACCAAGACTGACTCTGGATTTGATCCCAGGACCCTGAGATCATGACCTGAGCTGAAATCAAGAGTTAGACACTTAAGTGACTCAGCCACCTAGGTGTCCCTTAAATGCATATTCTAACATACATGAACAAATTTTATCTTCTGTCATTTCAGAGAAAATGGTAACGTGCTATACACATTGATTGGTATACTCTCCATGCAACAGTCCATTTTAGTGCTATTTCCACATTAGCACATAAAGAATTTACTATCAGTACAAAGGAAATGAGACTGTAGTAAGGATAGATAACTAGATCAATGGGACAGGACAGTTCAGAAATAACCCACAGCTATATGGTCAACTGATCTTCAACAAAGATGCCTAAGGAATTCAGTAGGGAGAGGAAGTCAATCTTAAGTTTTTCCACATATGTTTCTGAAACTGAGCAACTATAGAAAACAATGAATTTCCATCCCTAGATCACACACCATGCAAAAATTAATTTGAAATGAGTCAGTAACCCAAATATGAAAGCCAAAATTATAAAACTTCTGGAAGAAAACATTGGAAACTCTCATTGTGTCTTCAGGGAGGCAAAGTTTTTTAGATAATAGCTAGAAAGTAGAAGTCACAAAAGAAATGTTAAATTGGACTTCATCAAAATTAAAAATTTCTCTTTATACGTGGAGAGGTAAATATCTCAAATGACTTAGGTCCAGAATAAAGTACTTCTATAACTCAATAATAATCAACAAAAAACCAAATGACTTGAACAGACATTCCACAAAGAAAGATGTCTGATAGTTGGTAAGCACATACTTAGCAGCATTAATCATTCAGCAAATACAAACTGAAACCACAAAGACATACCACTACAAATCTACCAGAACAGATAAAACTAAAATCAAAATGCTGACTGCGCCAAACATTGGTCAGGATGAAGCTAGGTGGAACTGAAGAAAAATGGATATACCAAAAGATTCATACCAGAATATTCATAGCAGTATTATTTGTAACTGTAAAAAAGTAGAAACATCCTATATACCCATGAACTGGAAAATGGATACATAAATCGAGGTATATTTATTCATTGGAATACTACTCAGTAACATGGCCAAAGCTCAAAAATATTAGGATGAAGCGAAAAGCCAGCCTTCAAAGAGTATGTTCTATATTACTTTATTTATATATGAAATTCTGGAACAGGTGAAACCAATCTAGGCTGATAGAATCAGGTCAGTGAATTCCTTTGGTTTTCGGAGCAGGAGAGAACTTCCTAGGCAGATGGAGATGTTCTATTATCATGAGGGGGCGTGGAGAACACATGTGGATGCATTCATCAAAACTTACCAGACTGTATGTTCCAGGTCTGTTTCTTACTGTGTGAAAATTATACCTCATTAAAAATAATATAATTAAATAGAATATTATAAAGTAGAACATAATAATAATAGAATCAAAACATAAGTGAAAGGGAATTCATTCAAAAAGGAGGCTCAAGGTCTGGGATGGGGAATCCAGGACTTGACTGGGGCTGGAGAAAGGAGCCTAAAGAGCACGTGGCACTGGCTGGTGGGTAGAGCCCTTCAGTCAGGCTGCCGAGGAGCTGATGGAGAAAACGGCATTGTCAGGAAGGTAGGCAAAGTCTAAAGTCCTGCATTTCTAATGCAACCTTTTCTTCCAGTGGGGCCACAGCTGGCAGCAAAGCTTCAGAAGCTGGTACCATTTATCCGACACTGCATTTTCCCCCCATTATATCACTAATGAGGTTTGTGCCTTTCCTTCCTTTCTCACCTCGATGATTAAAATTCTATGGTGACCTTTAAGCTGAATTACCCCTTCTTTGATCCAGAAGCCAAATTAACCAGAGCTTCATATAAACCTTAAATTACCTGTAAACAACATTGCTCTGTAGAGCAGAGTGAGAAACGCTTCAAGAAACATCAAGAATCTGGATTCAGGGTCTCTAGGATACTACAAAAATGGAGAGTAGTTCTGTTCAACTTGACATTTATGGAATGTACCTTGAAGGGTATTATCTGAATACCAAGCTACCTTCTCTTCCTGCCCTTTCTCTGAAAATAGGAATTATAGCTATAAATTAAAAAATGACAGACTCTTTTAAGAAAATGAGATTTTCTCTCAATGGTTCAGCCTTTAAGCCATTTTGTTAATTGCTTTTTTTTTTAAAGACTGGAAAATGAAACTTAATAAAGGGAAAGGATTATAATTAACCATTGAGAGAAAATATATACACAAACTTAGCATTAGGATTGTTAAATTTGAGGGGGAAGAAGGAAGAGATAAAACTAGAACTGCAGTTTTCCTAGAAATGAAGAAAGCATCTCCCTCTGATAGGAGCTCTATTTCCTATCACCAAATAATTTTTCTAGAAATGAAGAAAGCATCTCCCTCTGATAGGAGCTCTACTTCCTACCGCCAAATAATACTGCTGTCTGCGTCTCCCAACAGACGATGCCCCTCCTCCTAGTCTACCCCTAGAAGGTACCGCGGCCACCACTGCACTGGGCATCCATCAGTTCAGATTCATACAGTGGGTCCTCTAAGACTGATCACTGGGATTCTCTCCAAGGCTAAGCAAATGTTATCAATTACTGTTCCTGTTTTCTTGTTAGTGCATGATTAGCTTCCGCATATCTTGAAATGGGGTAAAAATGCATATGGATTACCTTAGCAGAACTAATGCATTTCTGATCAAAGACTGTCAATTAATGGAAATTTCAAGAAAGAAGCCTTATCAATTAACATTGGTCCTGAGGTATGGAGACTCAAGGAAAGTAGACCAATCCTATAAAGAACCAGCTATATAAAAGGACGATACTTAATAAAACAGGGATACCTGCTCAGACCACCACAGAACAATGGCACAATAATACCATTCCTGTTAAAGTAGCTATCAACAGATTTAAGGTATATAATTAAGTGTTAATAAGTGATTTTTAAAACTTTAAAAAATGAAACATTGTGTAACTACCAATTGTATGGAGAAAGGGAGATAGTATAATGAATCTCCATATACTCATCATTTATATTGACTAATTATCAAGGTTTACCACATTTGCTTCATTTTTTTCTTTGCTGAAGATTTTTTTAATTATTATTTTGAAAAGATTTTATTTATTTAATTGACAGAGATTGAGATCACAAGTAGGCAGAAAGGCAGGTAGAGAGAGAGGGGGAAGCAGGCTCCCAGCTGAGCAGAGAACCCAATGTGGGCCTCGATCCCAGGACCCTGAGACCATGACCTGAGCTGAAAGCAGAGGCTTTAACCCACTGAGCCACCCAGGAGCCTCTTTGATGAATATTTTTAAAGCAAATCCCATCAGCACGTGATCTCATGCCTCAATACTTCGGTGGCCATCTATAAAAACAGACATTCACACATTAACAGGAGTACCACCTCGCCTATGCATTAACGTCATCTTACATCCAGTCCAAAATAAACATTTTATAATTGTCTCAAGAATGTCTTTTCTTATAGTTGATATGTTCAAATTAAGATCTAAAGAAGATCCAAACACTCTATCTGTTAAATCCTTCTACGTCTTTTTTAAAAAATCTACCCCAGTCCTTCAATGCCATTAACTTGGCATAGAAACTATGTTGCTTGTCCTAGAAAACATCCCTTATTCTAGAATTCTGCTTGTTCTATTGCTGTGTTATTTAACTACTCATTTTTCTCCTCTATTTCCTGTTGGCTAGAAGTTGTCGATCGAGGCTTAATTAGGTTCAGGTTCAACTTTCTGGCCAGACCACTTCATAATGGAGGGGGAGCAGCGTGCTTCATATTACATCAGGAGGGGGAAAAGGTGCTGGTTTTCTGATTTTGTACTCTCTAGTTCTTCCTCAATTTTTAAACCAATGAGTTCAATCACTAAGGACCACTGCCTGAATCAGTTATTCCAATAATACTGCAAAATAGTGACTTTCTAATTCTATCACTTTTTCTGTATTTACAAATAGTCATATTTCTGTAAAGAAGGTTTCCCTGATCAGTCGGTCATTTTGATTACTAAAAAATATCATTCTTTCAAAGACAGTACAAATACTTTTCTTTCTTTTAATTGCCAACTTTCAGAGCAAGCAGTTGGTTTCCTAATAACTTCCAAAGTGTGTTTGAAAATCATTTCCAAGCATAAAGTAGATTTTATCCATCTCCACTATTCACTTTTTTCTCTTATTTTCTATAAGATAGATGTATTTATTCTGTCAAATTTCACATTATATTGGAGTATATGAGAATTTTAATAAATGCAATGATCAATGGGAAGCGTCCATCTCAAAACAGGCTAGAATGGGAACCATCACTGTCCTCTAAGTGTCCCCCTCGCTCCCTAGGACATCTGTGTTCTGGCATCTCTATCAGGCAGATCTGCTGGTTGACTGGAATGCTTGGGATCCCCAAGATACTCTCTTGAGAATAGTTTTAGGGAGAAATTCTATTAAAGTGATCTAAAACACTAAAACAGACAATGTTCTGTCTCTGCATAAAACCCATTCAACTTTTTTTACTTTCAGAAATGAAGCACAAGCCACTTCAGCTTATCAAGGCAGTAGTGGAGGCTGAGAGCATGTGAGCACAAAAGGATTTATCCGGGGTGTCTCTGTGCCAATGAGAGGAGGGCAGGGTCAGCTCCGATCTGGGAGGCCAGTGGGTATCAGTTTACTCTGTGAGGGGAGCTGCACCTTGAGGCCCGGCAGGCGTTTGGGGTACATGGTTTGGAACATACAACCCATCACCCAGATTTCATTCTGGGAGAACAACTCAAGGCCGGTCACATTTGTGGCAAAGAGTGGCCTTTAAAGAGGTCCACACCCTAAAACCTGCAACCTAGGGAGAGGCCACTTGCCCTGACCGAGGGGACACTGCAGACACGGTTACAGTTACAGGACTCACAGAGATTATTTTGGATTATCTGAGTAGACTTGATCGAATCACAGGAGCCCTTAAAAGTAGAGAAAATTCACTGGCTTAGAAGCAGCAGAAGAACATGGCAGAAGGAAAAGTGAGAGACAGACCCAGGCTGGGAACGATTCCATGGCTGCTGGCTCTGAGATCAAGAACCCAGAAAGGTAGGGAATGGCATCCTTTTCCTGACAGGCAGCAAGGAACTGGATTCTGCCTACACCGTGAATGGGCTGGGACAGGATTCCTCCCAGAGCCTCCCGACGGGAGTTCAGCAGGTCGACACCTGCATCTCAGCGCCCTATGACCCAGAACAGAGAAACTACAGGAGCCAACTCAGACTTGTCACCTACAGAACTGGGAAATTTAGGTGGTTTGAACCCACGAAGTTTGTGGTAATTTTGTTTTGTAGCAACAGAAAACCGAATGAGCACTGACACTGGGCCTACAGTATCATTGGGGAGAAGGGCAGAATCAGCAGTGCTCCCCGACTGTAGGGTGTCTGAGTTTTCCCCAAACAGAGGAAGAACTGCCCGCACTCCTCCGCCTTGTCTCCTGCCCTCTTCTTCTTGAACTTGTTCTAATACAGTTTGGGGCTATGATTTTAAGTATATTATTTTTTCAGTTATTTGCTTAACAATGCCATTGCTCTTCATTATTCTTAGTAGTATTATCCCAAGATGTATTATTAGCAAAAGTGTCATAATTATTTTACTTTTGGCGTTACCCTAGTTACACAATTATCTTTTACAGGGCTATTTTTATTAAAGAGCATTTTTTTTTTTCAAATGGAAACACTGACTTAGCAGTGAACTTTTAGAATACCTCTCATTTGAAAGTTAGGAGCTGCATGCGTTGCATAGAGTCATGACTATCCCAGTGGCACGGAAAACTGTGATGCTAAAAGCAGTAAAAGTTTTAACATGTAAGACTAATCGGTTTCATAATCAATAGGTTATAGAAAATGAAGGTTTTAAAGGGCAATGTGAATATTTTTTTTTAATTATATAATGTGCCTCTCAAGCTGTTTTCCACAGAGAGAGTAATCAGGAATGATGATAATCAAACTAGGCTAGTTTTATCTTTTTGCAAAAAAGAATGTGGTAGGAGTAATGCCAAATGCAGTGGTAACGTTGTGATAGAGATAAATACACCACAAAGTTCAGTCCTATAGGCAAAAAAGACCAAAAGAGACACCAAAATAATTTCATAAATGATGAAAATCATGTAACAAAAGCTTTCTAGATGATGGGTTAATGAGATGTTACTAATGTAAATTTTATGCCTTGTTTAACTTTTTCTTCTGGTGGAACTTTCCAGTGTGACACCCATATTTAATATCAGAGTTCCCAGGAAAATAAAAGAATGAGAATTACATTTCAGCTGCATTTTCCTTGTAAGATTTGGGGGGATGGAAATATCAAAGTCACATTAGAAAATGTAATTAACTTAAATCCCTTTTGGGAAAGGCAAAAAGAAAAGTGAATCAGAACAAAAAGTTATCTTAACAGAGAGCATTTAAAAAGTGCCAAACAGTAAACGGTAGCTATTGTTCCTGAGAACTTTGTCCTCTTAGCATGTCGGCTTTATAGGCACAAGGCACTGCGCCATCATATTTCCCAAACAATTTACAGCACAAAGGAATCATAATATTCTTTTAAAATGAAGAGCAGTGAATTAATAAGAACCGTTATTGTACCAGATTCCTTCAATCTCAATGGAATGGCCAAATGCTAGCTGGGAAAATTACTTTAGACTGCTTAACTGCTATAATTGAAGTGAGATTTTCCTCCATGCGTGCATGTGCAGAATATAAATATTTTAATTTCATCAGTTCGGTGAGTAATTTCACAGGACAGCTATTCTACAGGCGCGCCAATGGAAAGTGAAAGGATGAGTTTGGGAATGGACCATATTTTTCTAGAGAGTACTTATTTAGCTAAGAACATGTGTCTGTTTTTTCTCTCATTCCTTCTCCAAGAACAGCAGGAGTGATCTGTGTTTTGCCCCAGAAGGTAACCCTGTTGGAGGCTATCAACACAACTGTGAGGCTATTAATGATTACATTAAAAAATTCCAGCTACCTTCTGCTCTAGTTAGTTTCTTCTCTGCCATATATGGACACACAGAAGTTTAAAGATGTGACTATTTCTTTCCCTAAAAGGGCCTTATTGCTATTAGAGATTCCACACATATACATACCAACCCCTTGGCTTGCTAGGGGACCGTATCAATCACCTGGGGAAGGAAACAGTGATGCCCTGACTTTTCCAGGTGACACCAGCTTTCAAAAGGTAATTTTAATGACAGTATTTACTACTATAAAAGCTCAAACCAACCCCCTCCTGATGACTATGAAATAGTGTAAGCCCCCTGGAACCTGCTTTTTTCAACTTAATACGGTAAAATATCTAATTTTTTTCCCCAATCAACTGAGGATGGAATGTTTTCCCCAGATCTGTGATTTAATTAAATTCCTCTTGCTCTGTAGGGACGAGGTGCCTATAATGTAATTTACTCTCTTGATGCTAACTTCTTTAATATATAGCATGTGCATGTTCTTTAATATCCATAATTTTGTATGTGTGTGCATATATATATACACACATACATACATATACTTACTTACATATAAATATATGTATATGGTATAAAATATTGCTAGTTTATACCAGCAGGGCACTCTGATTCATCATGAAAACAGATGTTCCTTTGCTTTGGGAGAAAGAGAAGCAACTTAAATATGAAATTTCTCCCATTTCCCATAGTCAGCTGAAATTTTCCTATTAGACCCTCATTCTTTTAAGGAGAAAGATACTGTCCTCTCACTCACTCACTTCTTAGAGGTAAAGACTTATCAGCTCCTCTTGTGAATAAGCTAGAGCAGAGAAAGGAAGCATTAGTGCCTTGGTCCTTGGAGGCAGGGATGGCCCCAGGATGGCAGGGGGCTAGACAGACAGGCTGAGGCCCTGGCCGCTGAAAGCAGACTCAGATCACACACTGTGTTTTTCCAGGGAAGGGGCGGTTCCTGTGCCAACTCTTTTTCTTTTTCATTATTACAATTTCTTTTCATATTTAGTGTAAGAACTCTCCAATTTAAATATTCTCTGGGGGAGCTGTGCTTCTTCTGAAGAGAACAGATAATTTCCTACATCAAGGTTAATGATCACTTTATGGTTAGATGTTATTTTTACAAACCACACCCTTTATATTTTGGGGAAAATCAATTCCCCTAAAGGTAAAAAATATATATATATATTTTATATATATATAAATAAGTGGGAAAAGAAAGAATAAGGTAAGAAATCTGCTCTAGGAGCACTGGCTTTCCAGTTCCTGGAACATCCCAGATGCAGACTTGCCATAAGACTCTGTACTGGATGTTTCCCTGATGGGATACTCTTCCCCCAAGTAGTCATCTGGAAAATTCTTGCATCTTTGCCAGTCGACTTCAATGTGCATGGAGGCTGGCTCCCTCGACCATCGCCATAGTCCCGAGCCCCTTGCCCTTAACCCTCCTATTGTTCGCTTTGCCCTTGTAATAGACTTCTCTTTCGTTACTGTTACAGTGGTTTATGTTACTGTGTTGTGGTTAGTATTTATCATCACATTTGTTAGAATGCAATCCTAACTGGGGGGCAGGGGGGCTCCTTCTCTGTTGACTTACAGAAAACATAATAAGTAACTCTAGAAAATTTGTTGCATAAGTGAAAGAAAAAAAATCTCTTGTAATAAGGATATTGATATGTTTACAAATGTAATCCAAATTATTTGGGTTAAGAACTGAAAATAAAATGTATGCAAATCAGTGAATCATTAAGGAGACATAATGGACATACCAAAGGATAAAGCCACTGATCTCAAGCTCCTCTCTCCTGAAAGGCTTAAGCATATTGGAGAATCATGCACTTATTTCATCTGTAATACAGCAATAAAGCATTTCCTCCCGCTTATGGCGAGTTCTCATAGGCCAAACATTGTTGAAGTATCATTATTTCAGGAACTGCTGAGACAGGAGGCAATTGGAAAGCCCAATACTTGATGATACTGTGAAACAGTAATTCTTTAAAGATACTGTGGCCCACATGAGATTGATAATAGGAGAACATGGTAGCTAAGAGTTCATACTTTCCTTACTGAACCTTCATCAATCAACTCTAAGCGTGTACACTGTAATTGAGCACCTCTCAAACGAGACTGTCAGCAAAGACCTGACTCCTTTATTTGGCTTTTGTTGATGTAGCTATGATACCATAAAAGTGGGGAGTGGGACCCGGTTCTTGCTTTTCATTAATAGATTAAAACTTCTGTCACTCTTTGTTGGAAATTGATACAAGTGACCAATCAGATGTTGCCCTCAAATCAGCTAGAAACAAAACTGGATATATATGTTTTAACCTTGCAATGGGATAAAATTACATTAAAATTATAATAATCAAAATAACATTTGAAACAATTTCCAACTTTAGTGGTCTCTCCCTTCACTTTTTCTAAAGTTGGAAAGATCACAGGGTCAGGTAGAAGGCATGGTCTCTACTGTTTATCCATTTTGGGAGGATAAAAGATGAGTAGGAGAGCGTCAATCACATGTCATCAGATTATATTCGCATTTCCACAAAACGATTTCCAACATTTATTCGGATACCCGTCTTTAAAATACAGACTTCTGGTTAAGACACTATTTTCCCCTCATCTAAAATTCAGGCAAAGGGGAAGGCTTTTTTTTATAATGTCAGTATAAAAACGAGTATTAGATTTTTCTGTCCACATTAAATCAACATGTCTGCTTCAAATTCTGCAACATACATGGGGTTGTCTGGAACACCTCCTAACTAAGAGCATATTTCCATAATAGGACAAAATCTGCCATTTATGTGGCAAGCTCTTTGACATATCATCTAATTTTATCCTCGATATAAAACCTAAGAGGTATATGTTATTATAGTGTTTTTAGCACAGGAAACTAGAACTAATGGAGAAAGTAGCTTTCCTAAGATGATAGGGATTATAAATCCAAGTCTATAACCTCTACTCGGCACCCCTACGGTTGTGTGATCTTCCAAAATAACATGCATCCGAGGTGCTGGAAGATTTTACTGTACTCGGTTCTAGCTGAAGGCTTTCTAAAAATTAAAATTCAACAGTGTTTATTTAAGAAGAGAAACTCAAAATTACATTTTAGAAATAGTTGGCATTTGTTGCATAGAGCAGTGCGATAAACAAAAATTTTCCAACATCCACGTCTTGTGTTTTTTAAGCATGCACTGAAGGAAAACCTGGAGCAGGTTGGAATGAATCATCTCTTCCGCCACATTTACAAAAGTCCACCTAACACAAGGCCAGCAGTTCCCGGTAAAACTTGACACCCTGTGTCGGAAATCAAAATGTGCCCGAGCTGGATCGGAATCAGAAGGGAAGAAGGTTCTCTGCAGTGTAACCTGAGCAGGAAGATCCTGCATATTTTTCACACTTCTCCAGGAACCGGGGGGAGGGGAGGGTCTGTCTCTGCGATGTAGATTTCCTCACTGACAGAACCTTACTGTATATCAATCTCTACACAAATCATAGCATAAAATACCAGAATGGAATACGGGGCAAAAATAAAACCGCTAGCTGAGGAGCCAATAATTTATGAAAGAAAACTTCAGCTGAAGTTCCAAGTGAGATAAAGAAAACAAAAATTGATATGGTGTTTGGGGAATTAAAACACGAGTAGAGCCTACTACCTGCCTCAGTTTTCTATGTTATTAGAAAGATAAGGTATGTCCATATGTAACCATAATTGAAACCAGACTATAAGTTCCAGTAATACACTGCTATGAATTTTAAAAAGAGAGATCCTCCTTTTTCAGGAGCTTCAATAAAGAGTTTATAGAAGAAGTCAGATTTAACTAGAGTCCTGAAGGATGGGGAAGCAATGCACATCATGGCTAATTCTGTTAACAAAGAAGTTGTGTTCTGGCAGCATTTTAATGTGGCCAGAATTGTACCACCAAACCAGGAAGTAGGACTGGAAGCACAGACATTAGTTCCAAGATGCAGGGAGAACCACAGGATGAGGGTAGGGGTTGGGATAGGCAAGAGTCATTCACAACAACGAGTTTATGACAAATACATGAAAGACGTTCAAATATACACATCGCAACATTGGGGAGGGTGGAAAGAATAAGGTGATGGGAGGAAGAGGGAGTGCAGTAGATAGTCTTCAAAGACGACCATCTGCAACTCCTTACCCCCAGTGTGCAGGAGAGACGGAATCCACATCTTATCCCTGAGTAGCTTATGGCTTTCTTTGACCAGCACCATGATTCAGAAGTGCTGTTGGTCTCATCAGGGGCCCGGGTAGTAGGAGTCCCAGTAGCTTCTGCTTTTACTTTCATGGATCTCAGCTGACAAGCTGTAAGGAGATCCAGAATATAGGGAGAGGCCCCATGGAGAGGGAGAGGCCCCACGGTGAGGCCCGTGACAATGGGACATCACTTAAGGGGGGCCACCCGGAGGAAAACTGAGGTTCCCCAAGAGATTTACCATCAACATCACAGACCTGTCTACCCCAAATTTATTTATAACCACTTAACTAAAGCCTCAACTCTCTCCCCCTTTCTTTTTTCCATAAAATACAAGTGAATATATTATTAACGAATGAATCAAATACTTTTTGAGCACTCTCTATGGCTGGCAGAGTGGTAAGGAGGCATCAATGAGAGCACAATGACATCTCTAAAAACCAAATCCAGTTACCTCTCACTTGTGATTTAACACTTAGTTCAGATCAGCTCACAGAGAAACTGTTCTGATTCCCACACTAACAACTAGAGTGTGTTAAGGGCCCCTTGTTTATATTCTAAAAATCCTGATATATTCCTCCATCATCTTCTGATCTGTTTATCGGCCTCTCTTACCCACTAAACTCAACTGCCTATGTACAGAGACCCATAACTTGTATTTCAGTACATAACAGATGCTTACTAAAGAAATATAATCTCTAGAATGCGATTAAGTATTGAGCTAAAACTTAGTTTTCTGGAACACAGCACTTGATTGATTGACAGATGGATGCATGGATGGACAGAATCACTAAGTGCTGTGGGAGCACAGTGGAAACTTAAAATGCATTTTCTGTAAGTTTCAGCTAATTAGTCAAGAATGGCATTGGGTTGTTTTCATTACCACTGAGGGGAAGCTTCAGGGAGGCATGAGCATGGGCACAAGAGGAAACTCCAGGTCTTGGATTTCTGCTGCGTTGCTGAGGATAGCCAGCTGATCAGAGGAGATGCTAGTGGATGAATAGTGGGCAGGGGGGAAGGAGGGATGGGGAAGGCAGCTAAGAGAGCACAGGGTGGGGGTGCTATTAGAAGAGCTGAGATAGGAGGGTGAGAAGTGCCTTGGAGGTCATGCTCAGGGCTCCCCCATTTTATTCTAGATGCAATATGAAGTCTCCAGGAGGCTCAGAGGGGCAGTAAATTGATGAAATTTCAAATTGTGGACTAATCTTTCAACCCGAAAGAGGACCAGGGTCCTCTAGAATGTCTAGTGTGACTCTGCACAAAATAGTGGGATCACCCTGGTTGAGGAGACACCACCACAAATTGTCATTAGCCAAGATTTTTTTTTTTTTTAAACTAGGGACAGTTTGGTTCTTAGAGAATCTGTTAAGTTATCAATCGACAGAAATAGGCCATTATATTGAAAAACAAAAACAAAAACAAACAGCCACCCTGGGAAACATTAGTGAATGCCTTTATGTATCTGGCAGATTTCAAAGTATATGTTTCTGATACCGGTACAGACATGGATGCCCAATTTGGCACTAGATTGGATCAGAATTCAACTAAAATGGGCTGGAAATAAACCGGTACAATTCAGAAAAAATTGCCCTCGAGCAATAGCGCCACTGCCTTATATTATCTTACATTGTTAAAAACACAGCAAAAACTGCCATGAGCCATAGAGAAACCTGAATTCATATTCTCACTTAAACTTAAAAAGGCTGACATGTAAATGAGTCAAAGAAATTAAATCCAGGCAACAGGGGGAATGAAACTGATTCGTTTCGCTGTTGTGGGGAAATTGCGGGACCAGATTACTGGGCATTAACATGGGGTTTCTGCAAGATGAGGCGGCGATCTCCATGCGATTCCTGCAGACACATATTCACATTAAAACATCCACTTCTCTAAATGGCAGTAATTGGCCTCCAGCTGACAGCCTCAAAACAGGCCAAGACGTGGGGGCTAGACGAAGTGGACTGAAACGAGACATTTTCCTTCTAGAACCAGGTGGAGACTCCCTCTGGCACCGCAGAGGAAAGCAAGACTATCTTTTGTTTGATGTCATCCTTGCCTTCAGAGAGCTGAAATATGTTACTCTCTCCAAGGTCAGCAAATCTACTAGGCGACTGCTCGCAATGACAAAGAAGACATTCCCGAAGAACACGAGGGGCGCCTCTGCCCAGGATGGAGCTCGTGACTTCTAACCCTTTATCGGAGGGACCAGTCCATGTTAGCCTGGGACCGTGCCGCCAGAGGGTCCAAGGGCAAGAGATCCCCAGCATGTGGCCCCTTCAATACCCAAGTCTGCTGGCTACAACTCTGTAAACAAAAAACTCAGGGCTGTGTGTGCATCGCGTGCCCGAGAGCAGACTCTGGCTCTCAGCTGAAAGACACCTGACTGAATGCAGGGCCAGAGGTCCCAGTTCTTTGGGCACAGATTTTGTGTGTGTGGGGGGGGGCAAGTCTTTGCTAAAGAATGGGAAGATGGGACATGCCACGTGGACAGCGTGTTCTTCCTTTGGAGTTCTCCGTAAAAGCATGTCTAAACTGGCGTGGTCTCTCTCCCTCAAATAATTGAAGGAATATGATTTACAGCCCTTTTCCCCTGAAGCCATTTTACTGTCTAATTTCCACTCCTCTAAGGTTTTTCTCTTGATCATTACTATTCTGTTGGTATCGCTTCCTCTATTAGGTGTTCATTTCAATTATCTAAGCTATTATTTTTATTATTACTAATACTACTATTTTTGCTGCTGCTTCCAAATAGTTGTGATTTTTTCTTATCTGAAGTGAATACTGACGTGAAGAAGTGAACAGTCATTGACACATGTTACCCTAGGGGGCAGGTCGATAAACTCCCAAGGCTGAATACCTAGTTAAGAGGCAAATATGTTAGATGCTAATAAGATATGACTGCATATTAATACATAAATATTCATGATATAGAATAATAATACACAATATCCTCTTTGTATATTTCAGAGCTCTTTGTATGAAACCGTGTACTTCTGATTTGGAACTCTTCTTTGAGATGATCTAAGGTAGAGCTCATATCCCAGACTCTGTGTATACCATTTTGTTCTCCAGTATTTGCTTTGAAGGTCTGTGCTGGGGCCAAAGCTTTCTAAAGATCTTTTTTGGTGGCCACAGGCCTCAGTGAGTTGAGAGCCTTTTGAAACTGCCCAGCAATGTTGTGTCTCCCCTGTGCTGTAGGACAGACTGTTGGGGTGTTGCTAAGACGTAGGGAGGCTCACTAGAACAAACCCAGGGAAGCTCAGACATCCACATGAGGTGTGTCCTTCAAAGCAGGCTCAGTAGGAAGTTACTGACCCTTTTTATCAGTTGATACTGCCTCTGCTTAAGATGCTTTTCTCTTTTGAAAGGGCCTTACGTTTACAGTTCTCATTTTATGCTTCACAGTTTGCAGGGCGGACCAGGAAAAGAAAATCTGCTTGAATACTCACACCAGAGTTTTAGTCTATAATGTTAGTCCTTTTTCTGCTTGGCCACCTTATTCAGCTGACTTGGATACAAATGACTTTGAGAGGGTTCCCCCAATCAGATCTGCCCTCAACAATGAAGATTTGTGTCTGGCACAGAGCAAACAATAAATATTTGATGACAGCATGATTGAATTAAGACACTTGGGAGGATAGTCAAAATTAAGTGCCTGCGGCTCCAAAAATGGAGTTGAAAAAATGGCTACGAGCAATGGCACTATTGCTTCATTGTCTTATAGTATTACCTAATTTAATTTTGGCACATGGTACATATTTGTTGTGTGAAGAATTTATGTGTTCCATTTCTTTCGTACCCATTCTTGAGTGCCCAGGGCGAAGGCCTGTTAATTATGTTTTCTTAGCCTACATCAGACAGTATCTAAGTTCTGCTGAAAGATTTTACTGCAAAGATCACGGTGGAGAAAGGAACACATTCTGCCTCAACTATAATACTGACTGGTTAAAACCCACCATAACCCGAACCTGACCTTCCTTTTCTGCCTCTGTGATTCATCTGACTGTGGGCATCATTTCTGAACCACAGAAGTTTACCCACAGCTTCCTGAACACAACCTCTCATCCCATGCATCTATACCTTGGTTCAGGGTCTTCCCTTTGTGTGAAATTCCAATGACAACCTATCCATCTTCCCAAATCAAGCTATTATTTACGTAAAGTCTTGGCGAAGTCTTCTTGGCCTTATTGGGTGGGCAGGAAAATATCTCTTGCTTTGTTTTACGAACAGTACTTTGTAGATTAAAACACTGGAGTGTTTCTCTCATGTATTTATTTACTTGTTATATCCTAACAGAGACAGAGAGCACAGGGCTGGGACCACTTCTCCTTCACCGAGCTCACCCAGTACTTAGCTCCCTTCATGGTAAAGATGAGGGATTACTACAGATTACAAGGTGAATGAAAGCCTATAAGACTGCTGATGGTAACTAAAACTAGTGCACGCCACCCCTGCCCCCCACCCCTTCAATGCTTTCCTCTACTAAGAAGCCCTAGGCTTTTATTCTAGAATTCCCACCAATTAATGAAGGACTTCTGCCAACATGCCCTGGAAAGTAAAGAGGAAGTAAATACCTATCATTCTTTCCATCCTTTCACTTACTCTTCCCTGAGGAGAAATGACTTCCATAATGGGTAAGAGCAAAATCACCTTCTTGTTCCTCTTGTTATCACTCTGCATCTCTCCTCTCCTACTGCCTGGCACACGGATTTGTGGGAAAAGCTGGAACTCCACATTGGCCGCTTTTGCATATGGGAGGCACATGAGAAAGAGTCAACAGCAACAGGCTTCCCACCTCTTCCATTTTCATTACCTGCTGCTAAGGCAAATAAGTACAATATAGAAGGAGGGAAATAAATAGAAAATACTACTTGGCCTTGGCCTTCCTGGGGAACCCCTATGTTAGGTTACAGAGCAGATTACAATTCAACATTCATTTCCTTCTCTCTCATTTTCTTCCCCTAAAACTCATTCCTCCCAAACAGCCGAAGAAAGGTGACTTTATCCCCAGCTCCAGAATACTGATTTGTCTAAACCAAGCATGATAATCCCATGACCCTTGCCAGGATTTAGGAATGCTATGTGACCTATTTCTGGCCAATGAGATGGGAGGGAAAATCAGTAGGGGTTTCCATGAAAAATCTGCTTATTCGTAAGAAAGCAGGCTTTCTTCTGCCTTTGGATGTTTGCATGTCTAGATATGACCCTTGTAACTAATAGAGTGCTCTCACTGCCATCCGAGGATGAAGCCAGCAAGTAGAGAGGACAGAAACCAGAGACTGTTGGGGACAGTGCATGATCCGCCCCTCCCGCCATGCCCAAGCCACTGGAGAACTTTAGTGGAGGTACCTGTGAATGTGAATGAAAGCCCCTCTGGGCTTTCCCACCTAGAATCCGAAAAGCCACATACCCTGTGGGTCAGGGCAATATGTCCTTTGTGTGCTTTATTTAAGACATATAGTTTCCTCCCGGTAATCATATCTCTGTATCTCTTATCTGTATTTTTTGATCCCTGTGTCTCAATGGTCTCAACTTCTGTGAGTTTAAGCAATCACTCTGTACCCTGCAGTAACAATACTAATCCTGTCTCTAGGGCGGGTGCAAAAGCAGTTAAAGATTTAACTGCACCACTCAACTTCTTCACTTTTGAATAATAAAAGACTGGGGCCCTCGTCAGTCAAGAGAGACAAAGGCAGAAACAGCAAGAGAGCCTTTGAGGAGAGCAGCAAGAAACGGAGAGAGCCTGCAAAGAGAGACAGAAGCAAAGAAGCAAAGAAAGCAGCAGAAAGAGAAGCAGACAGAGAGTAAGAGAGACAGAAGAAGAGAAGTAGAGCAAGAAGGCCAAAGCCAGAGCTAGAGAGCTAGAGCTAGAAAGCCAATGCTAAAAAGCCAGAGCTTGAGGCTGAGCCTGCTTCATAGGTCTCTCCTGACTGACCTCGGTCAGTCAGCTTGCATCAGATTCCTGTGTCCGTGTCATTATTTCGCCGGCCAGACATCATGCGGTTCGGGACCCACATCTCTGCCGAGGCTGGTTCCCCGGCGGTGACAAGAGACTAACTGAGGAGTAGTGCCAAAGCTCCCACATCCTGGAGCAGATCTCCTCCTGAATTTCTTGTTATATGAGATAGTGAATTACTTTACTTTTTAGGCCAGTTTTATTTGGTAATTTCCATTCCTTATAGGCAAAACTAAATTGACCCCATGATAAAGCTGGTATTATATTTAATTCCCCATCTGACCCTTAGATCTATTTCTCAGTTGGTTGGCACCCATAAGGGAAAATAATAAAATTATATTTATTACTGGAATGTTCACACTCATTTTTCTAAACCTATTCAAATTTATACCGTTTATCTTATAAAACCTCTTGTGAAATTAAGAATTTTGTGCACTTTAACAACCATATACTTGGTAGAAGTATGGTCAGTATTGCCTAAAAGAACATGCTACATATTATCTGTAAGTCTGATTAACTTATAAATAGTTTAGCACTTTGTTTTCTATGTAGAAAGAGAAGTTATAGCTATAGCTCTTGGATAGTCAGGAATACTATAATTATACGTATAATAGATGCTTTGTGATGGTCTCAGCCTATCAATAAACAATGCTGTGGCTAGACCAGTGCTGCGGTTCTTTTTTAAGATATATTTATTTATTAGAGAGAGAGTGAGTGAGCACTGGATGGGGTGGAGGGGCAGAGGGGCAGTGAGAGAGAGAGAGAATCTCAAGCAGACTCCCCACTGAGGGTGGAGCCCATCTCACAACCCTGAGATCATGACCTGAGCTGAAATCAAGAGTTGGACGTTTAACTGACTGAGCCACCCAGGTGCCCCTGTGGTTTCTATAACTGAAAGATGCCTTCAATAACAACACAATCAGAACACATGGGAAAAAAATAGAGGTTTATTAGCTACGAGATCTGTAAATTACACAGCAAACCTGGGCCACAAAATAAGGCTGGGGGTAGACAGAGTACACACACAGGCTGGGGGGTTCTACTTTTATTAGGGTCAAGGATGGGAGTCTAGGGCTTGTAAATTCACTCCTTATTGGTAAATTTAAAATATAAGAGCAGGAATTCAAAGCACAGGGAAGAGAAAAGACAAGTGGCCCAAACGGTCAGTTATCAAAATCAGCCAAGATTTCTAAGCCAAAGGAGCCTCAGTCAGGGAAGGTGGCTTGGCTCTTTATCTGGTCAGGTGGCTAGCAATGTGTTTATTCCAGATAACTGTATTAGAAGTGGGTACCTCTTGAAGGCAATCAAAGCTTAAATCAGGCACTTGCATTACAAAAAAGAAAAAAATCTGCCAGGGTTCACACTACATTAGAGTATCAGCATAATGCTCTTTGAAGGGTAATTACTGGCACCCAAGACTTAAATAACTGCTTTGTGTTATCATATTCTTCAACTTGAACCAAAATTCCTGATTTGTTTAAAGTTAAAATTTTGATGAGGAGTTTTTGTACTATCTGGAAACAAAAGTAGTAAACAAGATCTAGTAGTCTTCACAGTCTAAATATTTATCTCTTCCTCTTTATTAATTTATATTAGGATGTTGCTCAAAGGGTGTTTCTCAGAACACTAGTCCTACTAGATGCTCAACGAAACATGACAGGAGATTGTGTGATATTATTATATTCCTTTCCTGGAGATTCATAAGTTACATTAGCCTCTCAACAGATCTATAATAAGTCCTAAAACTCAAACCTGTTTAACTTTGTTTTGCTTAATATTTCCTAAACTTATTTTGATAAGATATCTGTTAAGTGATATTCTATGGGACATATTTTGGGGAATGCTGTTGTAGTATGGTCATTATCAAACAGCTTAAAAATGGAAATGTTAGGGGCACCTGAGTGGCTCAGTTGGTTAAGCGACTGCCTTCGGCTCAGGTCATGATCCCGGAGACCCGGGATCGAGTCCCACATTGAGCTGCCTGCTCAGCAGGAAGCCTGCTTCTTCCTCTCTCACTCCCCCTGCTTGTGTTCCCTCTCTGGCTGTGTTTCTCTCTGTCAAATAAATAAAATCTTTAAAAAAAAATGGAAATGTTACCATATAGTTTGACTGCATACATGCATTAAATCAAATACCACCTCTTGTTAAATACTCTATTCATTGTTGGTCAATAAGAACATATTTGGTTGGCTTTAAGGGAATATGAAATGCAAAATATTAAACCGAGCAGGTCTTAATAAAACAGGAAAGTAAAGTGAGAAACTGTTCCAAGGGACTAAAGACTAATACAATATAATACATGATCAATATAATACATGTATAATACAATACAATATGATCCTGAGTAAGTTTAGGTGTCTTACTGAGATAATTTCTCATGAAAATAATTGTGGAGATGAAAGGAGTGCTCTTCCAACTATAATTGTAAATTGTAAATGGTAGAGGATTTGCAACTTAATAGCAAGTAATCACAGATCAGGGTGGGACTGACACTCTGTGGGTGGGCAGATAAGCCTGGAAATATAAATCTCAAGATATTTCTGGATTCTTTAATCCATTAAACTGTTGAACCTATTTCCATGATTTTGATCAGTAAGTAACTAGAACACTCAGTTGTGTGAGGTCCGCTCTTTACTCACAGTAGTAAAAGAATGAATGAGACTAACAAAGAGAGGTCATAAAAGTCTACATTGTTCCATGAAACAGCTGGACCAGGAACATTTTTAAAGATATTAAAGAAATGTGCTGCAGGAGGGCATCAGCATGAAGTCTTTTACAGACTCATCATCTTGGCTCCAGTCTCCCCATGAAGCCCCTTCAGTGCCTCCATGCATCCTTGCCCAGCTGTGCTCAGTTAGAGAGGAGTTTGTTTGTTTTTTGTCATCTGTGGTTTTATGTATATTCAATTGTTGGTTATCTACATGAAGGTCTTCCTTGTTATGGATAATTCACAAAATGTTTTTAATCCTGGACCAGCTTCCTGCTGTAACTAACGCTTTGTAGACATGACTTCTACCACAGTGTTGGTGAGTGCTTAGAGAATGGAAGCTCGTTTTAATACAATCCGAGATAAAATATAATTAGGTAAATAGCTCTGTCAAAAATCATATTAAAATTCCAAGCCAAATAGAAATGTCTTTGAAGTTATTTGTGCTAAAGCTCCTTTCAACTGTCATTAATAATTAAAAGTGCCTCTGTGTTTATTCTCCCTTTCATTTTCAAATGGGGCCCATTAGAGTAGGGATCCTGTCTTCTTGGTATATAACAGCACATAAGTCACCATTGAGGGGTATACACACTGTGCAAAATCAATGGATAATGGATTTGCTAACAAAATATCTTTACAAAATAATTGGACAGGGGTATAGAATGGACATGGAGCTCTTATGCTAATGAGGCACCCTGGACTATCTTATAGTTACGATCATTTCAAAGTCTGTATTTCTTCCTATCCCTATATCATGGTCATCCCACATTCAGGGGTTGATCTGTGGGATCCTGGCCCATGGTGTAAAGCAAATAATTATTTTACTATGATGTAGATCAAGCTAAATCTTATGCCCCAAATCACTTCAGTTGTAGATAAGATTGCCTAGATAAGAGGCAAAAGGTATAACTCTATCTGGTTCATATGTTTATGTATTTAGGGTCATATAATCATTGTGTTCTTGGAATTTTAATACACTGTTATCAATCAAAAGGAATACTAAGTAAAATCTAATTCAACTCCTTCTTCAATTTACACTTAAGAAAATCAGTCCAAGAGAGATGCTATTGTATGATAATTCAAGTGGTTAGTAATAGTTATGATGAGAGTCCAAATTGGCTTATTAGTACCTCCTGACTCAGTCACTGAACCAAACTGAAACGATGTCCAGGAGGGAAGGATTTGTGATGAAACTCACATGTATATACCATAGGTGTTGCACAGTATTATAAAATATAGACCTGGAACAGAGAACTTCTGGTTTAAAATAGGAGAAAGAAGACCTCCGTTTTTCCATGCCCCTTGAAATCAACCAAAGCCAAGAAAGAAAATTAGAAATTAAAAAAGAAACACCAGAAAATATTTGCTAAATGCAGTGAAAGCAGTAAGAAAAGCACAGAAGAACACAAAAAACATGAGACAGAAAACAGAAATATAATGTAAGGCATATACCCAACTATATTAGTAATAAAAGTAAACTTGAAAGGGTCAGACAATCCAAAGGGCAGAGATTATCAGAATGGAGGAAAAAAAAAAGATCTAACTCTATGCTCTTTCTAACAGATATCCTTTAGATTAAAAAATACAAATGGGTTGAAAGTAACAAATGAAAAAGATATATCATGCAAATAGTATCCTAACACACTGGAAAAAAAAAGCAAACTACACCCAAGGAAAGAATAGGAAGGAAATAATAAAGATATGGGTGGAGATAAAACAAAATGATTAGGAAAAAAAAAAAGTCAACAAAACCCAAATTTGGTTCTTTGAAAAGATCGATAAAATCGACAAACTTTGAAGTAGACTGACTCAAGGCAGGGGGGCAAAAGCTACTCAAATTACTAAAATCAGGAATGAAACATGGGACATTACTATAGATCTTACAGAAATAAAAGAGATAATAAGGGAATACTATGATCAACTATATGGCAACTAATTGAGATGTAATGGACAAATTCTTAGAAAGATATAAACTACCAAAACAAGCTCAGAAAGCAATAAAATGTCTTAATAGCCTGTAGCAATATGAACTAATATTTTTATTTTTTAAGAGATTGTATTTTATTTATTTGGGAGTGAGAGTGAACAGGAGTAGGGGTGGAGGGGGGGAGGAAGAGGGAGAAGCAGATTTCCCGCTGAACAGGGAGCCCAACTTGGGCTTGATCCCAGGATCCTGGGATCATGACACAAGCCAAAGGCAGCCACTTAACCAACTGACCTACCCAGGAGCCCCAGGACTAATATTTTTTTTTAAGAAACAAGCCACAAAGAAAGATACATGCCCAGGTGAATTCACTCGTGATTCTATAAAATACTTAAAGAAAAACTAATAAGGATTCTTCACAAAATCTTCCACAAAATAGAAGGGGAGGTAATATTTCCTAATACTATGCAGTTAGTCTTACCCTCATACAAAAACCAGAAAAGGACATCATAAGAAAACAAAACCACACATCTGTATCTCTTAAGAATCAGATGCAAAAAACTTCAGTGAAATGCTAGCAAACCACATTCAAGAATGTAAAAAGGATGATATGTCATGAATGAGATGAATTTACAAGGTTGGTTTAACATCCAAAACTTAATAAATTTAATATACCATATCGATAGGTTAGGACCAAAACCACACTGCTGTCTCAATAAATGTGGGAAAAGCATTTAACAATACTCAACACCCTTTCACAATAAAAACACTCAACAAACTAGGAATAGAAAGGAACTTCTTCAATAAAAAACCACAACTAGCCTTATACTTTGAATTCTCTCCTCCTAATCAGAAACAAAACAAGGATGTCTGTTCTTGCCATTTCAATTTTTTAAAAAGATTTTATTTATTTATTTGACAGAAAGAGATGTCACAAATAGGCAGAGAAGGAGGCAGAGAAAGAGGGGGAAGCAGGCTCCTCACCGAGCAGAGAGGCCCAATGTGGGACTCGATCCCAGGACCCTGAGATCATGACCTAAGCCGAAGGCAGAGGCTTAACCCTCTGAGCCACCCAGGCAGCCTCTTGCCAATTCAATTTAACATTTTACTGAGGCTTTTCACCATGTCACATTTACAGCCCACTGGTGTTGAAGTAGGCTGCCAAACAATTTAATTGGGGGGAAATGGTCTTTTCAGTAAATGGACCTGGGACAAATGGATACCTACACACAGAAGAATAAAATTGGACTCCTATCTCACACTATATAAAAAATGAATTAAAATTGATCAAAGACATAAATATAACAGCTAATATGACTAAATTTTTAGAAGAAGCTATGGCATAAATCTTTGTGCCATTGGATGAGGCAATGGTTTCAAATATATGACACACACAGCACAGGAAATAAAAGAGAAAATAGATAAAGTGGACATCATCAAAATTACAATATTTTGTTCTTCAAAAGATCCCATTAGGAATGTGAAAAGAACCCAGAAGGGAGAATTTTTTTGAAAACCATACAACTGATAAGGGATTTTTATTTACAATACATAAAGAACACTTGCAACTCAATAATAAAAAGGCAACTCGACTTTAAGAATGAGCAGAGGATCTGAACAGAAATTTCTCCAAAAAAGATATGTACATGGACAATAACATGTGATGAGATGCTCAACACCATTTCATCAGGGAAACAAAAATCAAAACTACAAATACCACTTCACTTTCAGCCAGAAAACCACAAAAGAAAGAAAAGAATAAAGAAAAGACTGTAACAAGTACTGACCAGAATAGGAAGAGATTGGAACCTTTGATAATGTTGATAGGGATGTAAGACAGTGCAGCCACTTTGGAAAACAATCTAACAGTCCTCAAAATGTAAAACACAGAACTATAATTTGACTCTGCAATTCAACTTGTTGATATAGACCCAAGAAACTGAAAACACGTATCCACAGAAATACTTGCACACAAATGTTCACTAGCAACACTATTAATCATAGCTTAAAAGTGAAAACAAACCAACTGTCCATCAACTGATGAACCAAATAAAATGTAGTATACTCATACAATGAAATATAACTCAGCAATAAAAAGGAAGTTCTGACATGTTAGGCATTCATGAACTTTGAAAACAATCTGCTTAGTAAAAATAAAAGCCAGACACAAAAGGCCAAATATTGTATAATTTCTATTTATTTGCAATGGCCAGTATACTCACGTCCACAGAGACAGAAAGTACATTACTGGTCGCGTAGGGCTGAGTTGGGGAAAATAAGGAATGGCTACTAAAGGGTGTGGGGTTTCCTTTGGGTTGACGAAAATGTTCTAAAATTGTGGTGGTGATTGCATATATGTACGAATGTATTAAAAAGCATTAAAGGAGGGGCGCCTGGGTGGCTCAGTTGGTTGGGCGACTGCCTTCGGCTCAGGTCATGATCCCGGAGACCCGGGATCGAGTCCCACATCGGGCTCCCTGCTCGCCGGGAAGCCTGCTTCTCCCTCTCTCACTCCCCCTGCTTGTATTCCCTCTCTGGCTGTGTTTCTCTCTGTCAAATAAATTAAAAATCTTAAAAAAAAAAAAAAGCATTAAAGGATATAATTTAAAACAATGAGCTGTTTAGCCTGTGAAGTTTATCTCAATAAGGCTGTTATTAAAGAAAGAAACTCTGTCTTTAATACAGTTTGGAAATGCCTGAAGAATATGCCAGAACATATGAAGAAAAAGGCTGTGAGAGGAGTAGGCAGGTGGCGGGGTACAGAGAGAGAGAGGACCGTAGTCCTCATAGAACCTGGACAGAGCTATAGGGCAAAGAATACTTCTAATCAAAGTGGCATCCTCGGAGGAAAATCAGAAAAATCCAGCTTGGAACCAGAAGGTTCAGCTTCATCGTCTGCGGACCAAGTTTCCCCATGCCCAGTGTGGCAACACAGAGCCACAGGTGGAGGAGAGCTTGTCTATGACACACACTTCCTGAAATTACCTCTTTTTGCTAACTGAAGAGAAGTAAAAGCTCCATCACTACACAAGAACTTGAGCTGCGTATCTCGCACAATGAGCTCAGAGTTGATTTGCTGCTTGGGGCTATGTTGCAAGAAGAGATGGAAGACATCAGGACAAACTGCAAACTGTGTTGTCCTGAGTTACTACCCCATCCCTCCCCTGCACCCCCGGGCAAACAGCTGGAGCAGGACTTCCTCTACGCAACGATGAGTGAACAGGAAAAGGAGGAAAATGAGATATATGAAAACATGCCTAAAATATTTTTAAGTGCAGCACACAGAGAGGAGAGAGAGAGAACATACATATCAGATAAGAAGTTGCACAAAGCAGATACAATGTATGACCATATGTCCTCTAAGTAACAGAGACCAAAGAAAGGATAAAGGGTTAGAAGTATTCTGGAAAGAGGTGGTAAAACAACAGAACTAGCTGTAAAGTGAGCTGATGGAATTTGGGAGAAAAATGTAAGGACAAAATAAAATCATCACAGAAAGGAAAGTCATATAAAAATTAGCAAAAAGAAAATCAGGGTCTACTGAAAATATAATCAGAAGCATCCAGGACCAACTAGATAAAACGAATGAAATAAAATTCAAAAGGACAACAATGTTGATTAATCTTAGTAAAAGAATAGTAATAGTGAAAGACAACAAATACAACTGGAAATCACAGATAACATTCTTTTAAAGATTCATGATCTAATAAGAAAATATTTTTAAAATAGAGAATTACTGGGACTTCATCAAAATAAAAAGCTTCTGTACAGCAAAGGAAACAGTCAACAAAACAAAGAGGCAACCCACAGAATGGGAGAAGATATTTGCAAATGACACTACAGACAAAGGGCTGGTATCCAAGATCTATAAAGAACTACTCAAACTCAACACCCAAAAAGAAGATGAACACATCAAAAAATGGGCAAGAGACA